>OZ022263.1:98636889-98801889 GCA_963978885.1 Nemotelus pantherinus | reverse complement strand
GAGGAAATACGTAGAAGTATTTCAGAACTTGAGTGCAAAAAAGTCCTGAACCTGATCTTCCTCCATCGACTTTCTTGCACAATTACGTAGAGCAGGGATATTTCTGTTAATATATCACTTTCGCTTTTACCTGTTGGAGTTTACGCATCCTGTTGGAAGCTCTTGTATGTAACACATATATTTGAAAATGGTGAAAGACGCTGTATCAGAAATTTTAGCACGAATTTGACCGTCATAACCTCAAGCGTTCTGAGTATAATAGAGAAAAGATTCCACATTGATGTTATCTACACTGACTTTAGAACGGGGTTTAACATAATTGGCCATTCTACCTGAACTCTAAAGCTTCAGAGACTTGGACTCACCGAATCTTTACCTAGCTGGCTTGCTTATTTGTTTCGATTTTGAAGGACGAACATCACGAGTCGTAGTCGAAAAATGTTTTTGCTACTTTGGGTATACAACTAAGTAGCACCCTTAGCCTACTTCTTTTGAATATATTTTTTTATGACTTATCTGACGTCCTAAGAAATATATATATTTCATTCATTTTATGCAGACGATCTCTTTTAATATTGATAAGTCCCAGGTTGACCGAAAATTTCCAGTTTTCCCGAAAATGCACGGTTTCATAAAACTCGTACTTCTTCGGCAATAACTTGTTAGCTCCAGTTGAGACTCCTTGAGACAATTACATATACAGCCCCTACAATTTAAATAGCTTTCCCCCTTAAGTCTTTCGACTGGCTCATCCAAAATAATGGGGCACTTGCATCCAGAAGAACGATGATTCCGGCCTGCTTCACATTCAACGTCATTAGAGATGTTAATAGACTTGAATCCCTGAATAGTAAAATGGTGAGAAATATTATTGTAAGGAATACCAGTTCTACTCGTCTGCTAAAGGAATATCCACATTCCACCACTTACGCAGCTAATGAGCTAACTCATAAATGCTGCAAGATATCCAACAGCTTAAGTGATATGTATTTCTCCTAGGTGCCTGAATTTTCATTCAAATTTTCCCTTTTCTAATCTATCTATACCTCCTTATTTTAAACTATATCTCAATTTTCTATTTATTGATTATTTATTAATTGATATTTATTTTTTTAACAACTATATTTATAAATATTATAGTTTACAATTTGGTTTGGTGTTGTATCTGTAATTGATATCTTGTTTGGTGAATATATATATATATATATATATATATATATATATATATATATATATATATATATATATATATGTATATATGTATATATATATATATATATATATATATATATATATATGTATATATATATACATATATATATATATATTTATATATATATATATATATATATATATATATATATATATATATATATATATATATATATACATATATATATATATATATGTATATATATATACATATATATATATATATATATATATATATATATATATATATATATATATATACATATACATATATATATATATATATCAATATATATATATATATATATATATATATATATATATATATATATATATATATATATATATATATATACATATATATAAATATATGTACATATATATATATATATATATATATATATATATATATACATATATATATATGAATAAATATATATATATATATATATATATATATATATATATATATATATATATATATATATATATATAGGTATATATATATATATGTACATATATATATATATATATATATATATATATATATATATATATATATATACATATATATATATATATATATATATATATATATATGTATATATGTACATATATACATATATATATATATATATATATATATATATATATATATATATATATATATATATATATATTTATTTATTTAGATATATATGGTGATAGTCCCCATCAAGGGTGAAGCGGCATTTGCCAAGATTTCGCACCAAATAAATGCTGATACGACGTTAAAGGAGGTAGGTGAATATGTGACTCGCAATCGATGAAATCGAAAAGGGAAACTGCTGTTTCAGATAAAGTCATCCGCAACAGAAGTCGCTCTAAAACTTCAGAAACAAAAGGATAAAGTGCTAGATGAAAAGGCTAACGTCAAAGCTAAGTGTGATCTGATGGAAGTGGAAATTAGAGATCTTCATGAAATCACGACAAAGGGTTATATAGGTACATCCATTAGTGAAACATTTTAACTTCACCGATCTGAAGGAATTTGCCTACCGGCAGTGCAAGCAAATGAGTTGCTGGCAGCGAGAAAGATAAAGATCGGATGGGTTGTTTGTCGATGCTTCAAGTTCTTAAAACAATGCTTCAAGTGCTTAGAATATGGTCACTGCGCTGGATCCTGCAAAAGCGAACATGTTCGTTCTGAAATTTGTCGACGATGCGGTGAAACGAGCCACTTTGTAAAATAGTGCACGAAGGACCCAAAATGGTTTTTTTTTGCGCTCACATAAAGGAAAGTGATTCCTAGCAAGTTGCTGGTAGCAATCGATGCCTTGTTTTAAGAAAAGCGCTCTTGAATCGACAATGAGATTCATCCAACTAAATATCCAGCATTGTGCTGCAGCCCAAGATTTGCTCTCCCAAAATATTAATGAGATGAAGTTAGAGGTAGCTTTAGTAAGTGGACAGTTCAAAAATCTTAGTAAACATATCTGAGTTCGAGACAAAACAGCTGGGTGGTAATTTGGGTTTGCGGAAGAAGATCATACCAAGAAACCATGACCGAAAGCGAGAACGGTTTTGTGTGGGCAAAAGAAAGTGGATGCTGCATATACAGCTGCTATGCCTCTTGCAACTCGACAATTGAGCAATTTCAACCCTTACTGGATAGGCTGGTACACAACTGGTGGTAAACAACATAACCACACATCATAGCTGCATATTTCAATGCATGGGCCACCGAGTGGGGCAGATGAAGAAGAAACTTCCGAGGTCACTCCTTATGGGTCTATCTCTCAATTGGACTGTGAAATTAGCTCAATTATTGACTTAACGTTCGTGAGTGCATCAATTGTAGCAGACATAGTGTGGCGGGTATCAGAGTACAACACCTACAGCCACCACTAATCCGTTAGATTTGAATCTGGATACAAGCTAATTTTCCGACCTTAACGAAATGCCAAGAAGGTTGGTAGAGGTTGGTCAGTCCGCAAATTCAACAAAAAAGCATTCACAGAAATGAATGGGTAAAAATAAATGCCTCGAGGAACAGCCGCGAAGAAGGCTGAAAAGGTAATTGAGCTGATAACGCGTGCGTGCGATGCTTCAATGCCGATACGGAAGCCGACGTCATATCGGAAGCCAAACTACTGGTGGACGGAGAAACTAGCCTGACTTTGCACTGAGTGCCTGAAGGCGAGAAGAAAGAGTCAACGCGACGTAATCCGATACATATATGAGGAGCTTCAGTGAGAATACACAGAAGCGAGGAAAAGGTTCTACTCCCTATACGCAGTAGCATAGTAGCATGTTTCCAACAACTGTGCAAAGAAGCAAATGGCGTGGAACGTATCGAGCCGTCACGTTGCGTATAAAGTGTTTGAGATCACCACAAGTCAGCTGATCCGTACTGCTCTAAAATATTTTCAAAACACTCTTTCCGCGGCATCAGGAAAGCATTCGAGTAATTCCGCGAGTAACGGTAGATGAGGCACCCCCAGTTACTGAAATAGAACTGTTGGAAGTGTGTAATCGGCTTACGGACAATAAAGCGCAGGTGTTGGACAATATCACCAACAAATGCTTGAACATGCCATCAGTGTGTTCATTGCATACTTCGCCGAGTAAACTTTCCCAAAGTGCTGGGAAAAACAAAAGTGTCTCTTGTTGCCAAAGCCTAACAAACCCGTTGGCTAATCGACTTCATACCGTCCAATCTGCCTACTGGATATGTTAGGAAAAATGTTCGAATGTCTAATATACCATAGACTTCTACCAGTTGCAGGAAACAATGGCGGGCTGTCAAACCAACAGTTAAGCTTCGCAAAAAAGCTAGGCTGTAGACGCCATCAAATTGGCTCTGGAACTTACAAGTCCTGCAAGTGAAGCACGAAGAGTGCCAAGGAAATATTGTGTTCTTTTACACTTGACGTCAAAAACGCATTCAACTCAGCCAATTTAAACCAAATAGTGGAAAAACTACATCAGCTTAGAGTTTCTTCTTACCTTGCAAGGATAATAGGTCAATGCCTACGGGACAGAGCACTGTGGTACAATTCCGAAGAAGGGCCGAAACATGACAAAGTAAAAGCTGGTGTCCCACAAGGATCTTTACTGGGCCCCCCTCCTTTAAAACATCATGTATAATGACGTGCTTAATCTGAAGCCCCAACCTGAGGCAACGATAATCGGGTTTGCCGATAACATAGGAGTGTTGATATCTGCTGAAAATTTAGACGAGGTCGAATCACTCACAGACGAGGCGGGATACATCACGGAACAGTGGCTAGAAAATGCGGGCTTGAGACTAGTAGCATAAAAGACGGAAGCGCTATTTATTAGCAGCCGACGTAAGAGAAAATAATTTGAATTCACAGTGGGAGACCATAAAATTAGGTCCAAGCCTGCAATTAAATATCTATGAGATGACATTGATATTAAGCTCAAATTTAAAATCCATGTGGAACATGTCTGCAATAAGGCGTAAAACGTTAGTGCAGCCCTAGTAAGACTGCTTCTTAATATCGGAGGACCAAGTCAAAATCGCAGAATCCTGATTTCCAGAGCTGTATGTTGCATTTTGCTGTATTCAGTGCCAGTGTGGGCATACCAGTTTGCTGTGAAGCAGAACGAGAAGAAAATGTGTTCAGTCTATCGACTTAGTTCTCTCAGGGTTGTTTGGGGATATATAACCATTTCAAGAGAAGTGGTCTATGTAATAGTAGATATGATTCCAGTTGACATTGTCGCAGCCAAAATGCAGAGGCTCTAAAAAAATAATAATGCCGACGCAAAGTTGGAGTAACAAATATTAGAAGAGCCATGACAACAGAAGATGGGAACAAGTTTAAGTATGACATTAAAAAATGAATGAAGCATTCACATGGCGAAGTTACATACGATCTTACACAGCACCTAGACGTGGTGCATACTGAAAGGGCCCACATCGCTTCGGCTTAGACGACCCTCCGCATTGCCCGACATGCGGAATCGAAGAAGCCCTGGATCATATTTTCTTCCATTGCACGCGGTTTTCCCGACATAGTGTCAAATTGAAACGTTACAGGAACTTGCTACTATCATAAAGAAATCTGGTTAATGTTATATTTGTATCTGCAGCAGCATGGATCAAGCTGACAAAAGTATAAGCGCAGATACACGCCATTCTCGAAAGGAGTAGAAGGAAAGAAGAGCAGCTAAAGGTGACCCCGCCCCACGAAGTAATACTATTGGCAGTTCCGTGGGGATGTGACGTAGAGAAATAGTTAGAGAAATATTTACACCCGCTATGCGGTATATCTGTCGCTCACTACATTACTTGATGATCCATAGGTTTTTTCACATTCATTTTTGGAAAACACTCATAATTTAATATGAAAACCATTTAATGGACGACGATCATAAAACTATACAACTGGAAATACTGAATGGCTAGCTCCCGATTTGCAAAATGGCAGGATATATGCATCAATAAACAAGCAGTAGCTGATGATCTACAAGAGAAAACTTACTTATGCAACGAATCCTTAGAAACTTTATTTCATTATATTCACTACATCTTTGAGTAAATGTATGCAACAAAAATAAAAGGAGGAACAAAAAGTTGAATAAATGCAAGCGTGGCTAAAAATATACAAAAAAAAAACACTTTCTGACCTTATATGTGGTAGCAGCTGCATTTTTTGAAAATGTCCACGTTTTCATCGAATCTGTGATTTTTCACTTCATGCTATACATAATAGTTCACTCAACTTGAGACAAGGATGATTATGTATTTAAATTAGCAGATTGTAAGTAAAAGAGCAAAGAAGGTTGTCATTTTATAGTCTTGCTGTATATTTGGCAGGATATCACCGAAGAATTTATAAAACTTCAACTGCAATCTAATTCCATTTTCACTCCCAGCAATTTCGTTCCAGAATAAAACACTTTATTTTCATTAAATAGCTAAATCAGATAAACAGCCAGCTCGACAAGCTCCATTCTTTACCAACGAAAATACAATTTGGCACGTTTTTTTCCCCAAGTTCCCGAAAAAATGTTTTAACCTAATAGCTTCCAAAACGAACCTGAAAAACGTGATTGTCACGCATTAACCTTCGAACACTAGATAATACAGTGTCAAGACCAAAGTGAAATACTACGTATACTCATAAAAAGCTTTTCGCTGCCACCTCTATATGTCACTTTTACACATGCCTGTGACAACAAATTGTCACTTTCGGACAATTTCAAGTTTTATGGACTTCCATTATTTCCAAAGCCTGAGTTCTCGTTGATATCCTGTTCAAACCGATAGGAGCATGTGGAGCGCCTATTCTATAGCAGAAAGGAGCACGCTAAAGTCAGGGTGATAGCAGCGGATAAAATGATCGGCTTCATGCTTCACATGTTCCTGGTATAATTTCACTTTTGCCTCCCACGACAGATACTCAGAGGCTACAGGACGCGCTCATCTGTGGAACAAATGAGCGCCAGAACGAGGCTTGACAACAAGTCAACGGGCATAACTACTCTCATATTGTTGTCGGCGTCACAGTCGCCTAATGCGTGTGCATTCGTTTTCCTGGCAATAGCCATTCTTGACTAGCCATCAGATATGGACAAGGTTGACCGTTTAGCAATATGTACGGGAAGGATCGCGCCGACACTGTCACCATCCTTGCCTCCACTCACTAAACACGGTGGTAGAAACAACGAGCTGAATAGCGGAACGCATTCGGCTACGTAACGATGCTGCTATGTAGCCTGCCACACAACTCAGGGATAAATTTTTATTGAAATCGCCAATGTCATCTGTTATGGGACATAAAATTCCATGTGAGATGGTCATTTGCTAGTATGTCCTGCAACGAGTATACGTTGTCGAGGGTGATATTTTCAGTTAGCATTTGAGTTGTTTGTTGTTGACGAGCTCTAATATTTGGCAGGTAATAGAATACACGATTTGGATCGTTGCAATGAAAGTAGGTCAAAAAATGTCCTTGCTCTGGTTTTACAAGTCCATTGTTCAATGTTGCGTGGTTTAGTGAAACTTTCCAACTTTTTGAATCCCGAGGAAAAAATTTATTAATTTGATGGAAGATTCAATTTAAAACCTTCCATATTTTAAAACTTACAAATACTATCCTCAAGACACAAACAATTACTATTTCACACCAAAAGAACACCTGAAACACTAAAGCTAGATACTTGCTAACAAAGCCTGCATTTTCAAAAGCCATGTATGACAATTTCTCATGAAAGTCCTAAATAGCATTTCGCGTACTTAAGCTCGTTAAGCTTGTTCATTTAATGCGTTTCCCTGCCATTCGATGCGAACGTTACAGCCTCCAACGAGATACGATGATTGACCAGAGACTAACGAATTTCGCGAATGAGATTAAATCCTGTTACGCTGGCATTTCTGGATAAATTCACAGACAACCAAAACGAACCTTGTATGTTCCTTTAGGGATTGTTCGATGCATAGTAATGAGATGTATCCTTGTTCGATGCATGCAGGAGTTTGCATGTGAAATCATAACAAGAGCCAAAATATGCACAACGCGTTAGTGTATTCTAGTCTTTGGAAAAGGATTTGGATGGTAGAGGAGTAGAGGAGTAGATACCGGACTTTACTGAAGAGATTGGTTGAGCATTATTTGCAAGCTATTGTTATGGAAATTAGATATTAGCGTACAGCCTATTTGATGTCAGAACTTGATGTGACGTGAAAATATTTAAAGCTCTCGAAGAAAATGTGTTGCTGGAAGGAAAATATTCGTCTAAGTTTCAATGTGAAATTCATCTTAAGGCTGGTATTGAGTTAATCGTGAAGCTAAATTTTGACATGTCTCCATTATCTGGTCATTCTTTCAAACGTAAATTTTGGCAATGGAGAAAAGCAGAGACACTGCTCATGCCTGATGGATAAAATGTGAAGAATTTCAATTTTTGATCGATTTTCTTATTAGAAAGACATTTGCACTATTCAATTTTCAAATTCAAACACCAAATATCACTTTTAAGCTCGAAGGAATGAACTGCACAAACTAAATTAGCGTGAAATGATTGGAGACATGTGTCAATGCCATCTATATTTTCAAAGCGAAAAAACTTCAAAGCAACTTTTCATGCTAAAAACTGAATACAACTCCTGCTTATTTTCGAGCTAAATTTTCGCCAAAATAGATTTCACGTGAAAATTTGTATGAAAATTTCGCGTGAAATCGAACACAGTACTAAGCTTTAGGGAGTTTTAGCTAGGTACTCCAGTAACACTATTTTGATTTGACATTTCTAGAAAAAGTGACATACTTAAAAAAATTTTTAGATTTCAAAAAACACAACATATGGAATAAACTTTTAGAGTCAAAGCTCAGATAGCAATTGGCAACGTATTATTATTGAATGCCATTGGTATGGAACTCTTCAAAATCATCCACTCAAAAATCACAAAATATTGGCTAATTTTTGTTTATTTTTTTTATATATTAAGAAAATTATGGTTTGAAAAAATTATTGGAAAAATCAAGTCGTAAGCAATGCACTAGCTTGTAATATATTAAACGAATGTTTCGCATATGAGAAGATTGCATTTATATTTATTTGAACCGACCGATAGTTCTGTATCCACTGGCGAAATGTGATAACTGCAGCGAATCCCTCAGACCAACCCCACAAAGTATTTTTAGCTTTGGAGTTTTTTTGCAAAAAGAAAGAAGTAGCTTTTGTCTCACAACGCCAAAAAGAATATTCTATCTTTTCACGACAATTTCTGCCCAGTTGCGCGCCTGTCATACTGTTGAACTTTGTGTGAGTGGTATTTTTGAACAGCTTTGGTATTTACAAAAGATTGTTACATCGAACAAATTTACAGTAGCTCTGCAAAGTACGAGGCGACCATTGATGAGAATCCAAGATTGAAATAGAAGCATCATATAAAAGCACTGAAAAGCATTTGAACTTTTTCCTAAGCGATTCACTATTATCTTGTATATTACGACGTGATATTCTTGAGGCATTGAAGAATTAATGGACGTGCTTTATTAGTGAGAACGAGATGAAAGCATAGAAGTAAGTAAAGAAAATGATACTGCGTCCGACTTTTGCAATTCAAAATTTTTACTAATGTTCGAAGAAGAACATTAGTATTAAAATCACTTTGGCCAAAAATTCATATTTCTATATATGTATATATATATATATATATATATATATATATATATATATATATATATATATATATATCATCAAAAAATTTCAGTGAAAAAATCTCAGGAACGCGCCATCCGATTGAGCTGAAAGGACACATTGGTGTATATGCAGGACACATTGGTGTATATGCAGAATAGTGCCAGGTCTCACAAAAAGTTAACAATCTTTAACCCTTTGGCGCCGGCGGCCATTTTAGTGATTTTTTTATTATACCTATTATTCCGTACACAAATAATTTTTGCAAAAATAAAGTTGACGAAATAAATTTCGAACAAGTTTTACATGTGAATCGGATAATGTTTTGGAATTTTTTAACCGCATGTGTGCGCTGGGTGCCTAAAAAGAGAACGGGAAAATTTGAAAATTTTTAAATTCCGATAACTTTTGACAGAGCTATTTCATGATTACGAAATTTTCAGGACATGTTTGCTTTATTTAGTTGTAGATTAATGTACGTTTTAATGAGCGTGCTGGCAACCCTGTAGCAAGGGCAGGACCTGAAAGTTAAAACCTCCAAATCATCGTCTCTCTTGAAAAAATGTCGTTTCTTAAAAAAAAGCCACTTATAAGTAAACTTTGTGCTTTGTTTACATAAACAATAAAAAAAAATTGATATGGTATAACGGGCACGCCTGGTAACCCCTGCCCAAGTTACCTATATTTTTAGCATCAAAAACTTCTGTTCACGGAAACTCACGACCCGATAAGCAGAATTAATTGAAATTTGCAGGATGTATTGGTCTTATATAGGACCAGGTCTGATAGAAGTGATTTTGAAATGCGGGTGATTCTGTGCCAGTGGTGCCATCTTGAAAAATCACTCAAAAAGATAACTGCTTTAAGCCCTGTAAATTCTGATTGAATCGTTCGATTTTGACGAAATTCACACCGTAGTTGCACCTTATTTCAAGCCACGTCTGGTAGAAATTTGATTGAAAAATTCGGTTGGAGCTGCCAGCTATGATAATTTTGGTGTCTTAAATTTAAAAAAATAATAATTTGGAAGTGAAAACATTCAAACCATCGAATATCCTAAAAAATGTCCGTTTCTACAATAAAACCAATCTGTATACAAATCTTATGCTCAATCTACACAGTAAAAGAAAAACTTTGGAAATTTCATGTCGGACAAGAACGGTAACTCTTTCTCAGTTAACCTAAATTTTTAGCTTCAAAAACTTCTGTTCACGGGAACTCACGAATCAATAATCAGATACAATTGAAATTTACAGAATGCATTGGACTTAAGTACGGCCAGGTCTGATAGAAGCGATTTTGAATTGTAGGCAACTCTATTCCAGTGGTGCTATCTTGAAAAATTACAAAGAAAAAACTGCTTTTTGCCCTATGAAATGTGAATAAGTTACCAGATTTTCATGAAATTGACACAGTAGCTGAACCTTACTCTAAACTCTGTTTGATAGAAATTTGAACGAAAAATTCGATTGGTGCTGCCAGCTATGGTAATTTTTGTGTCTTTGGTTTTGAAAATTCGCTCAGGAAAATAAAACTTTTTGCCCTATAACTTCCAGTGCAGTCATGAAATCAATATGAATTTCATACGATTACTGGAACCTATTATAAACATTATTCAGGCCAAATTTGGTTGAAAAGCCAGGATAGGGTTGCCAGCTATTGTTGGTTTTGTGTTTTTTTGCAATATCTTTATTAAGCGGTTTTATCGTAGAATTTTCAATTGGTTATGATATTGTAGTGACAATAAACAGCAAATATTAAGCTTTCGATTATTTGAAAAAACTCGCTGCAGGTAACCCTAAATTCCTTTATACTCCTATAACTTCAAATGTTATATAACAACGTGAAGCAGATGTGATATATTCTTGGCTTTGATACTGGCGAAAGGTTGCCAGCACGAGTCGGTTGTGCTACTTTTGTATCAATAAATGCTTACAGTTAGTATTCATACCGGCAACATTTACAATGAAAATAAATAACCGATGTTTCAATTCCCAAAGTTCTGCAAATTTTTCGGATCAGCCTAGAGAAAAACTACGTCATAAGCCCAAATAAATGTTTAACTTTAACTTAATGTTTATAATAGGTTCCAGTAATTGTATGAAATTCGTATTGATTTCATGACTACACTGGAAGTTATAGGGCAATAAGTTTTCTTTTCCTGAGCGAATTTTCAAAACCAAAGACACAAAAATTGCCATAGCTGGCAGCACCAATCGAATTTTTCGTTCAAATTTCTGTCAAACAGAGTTTAAAGTAGGGTGCAGCTACTGTGTCAATTTCATGAAAATCTGGTAACTTATTCACATTTCATAGGGCAAAAAGCATTTTTTTTTTCTTTGTAATTTTTCAAGATGGCACCACTGGAACAGAGTTGCCTACAATTCAAAATCGCTTCTATCAGACCTGGCCCTACTTAAGTCCAATGCATTCTGTAAATTTCAATTCTATCTGATTATTGATTCGTGAGTTCCCGTGAACAGAAGTTTTTGAAGCTAAAAATATAGGTTAACTGAGAAAGGGTTACCGTTCTTGTCCGACATTAAATTTCCAAAGTTTTACTTTGACTGTGTAGATTGAGCATAAGATTTGTATACAGATTGGTTTTATTGTAGAAACGGACATTTTTTTAGGATATTCGATGGTTTGAATGTTTTCACTTCCAAATTTTTATTTTTTCAAATTTAAGACACCAAAATTATCATAGCTGACAGCTTCCACCGAATTTTTCAACCAAATTTCTACCAAACGTGGTTTGAATTAAGGTGCAGCTACGGTGCAAATTTCGTCAAAATCGAACGATTGGATCAGAATTTATAGGGCTAAAAGCAGTTATCTTTTTTAGTGATTTTTCAAGATGGCACCACTGGCACAGAATCACCCGCATTTCAAAATCACTTCTATCAGACTTGGTCCTATTTAAGACCAATACTTTCTGCAAATTTCAATAAATTCTGTTCATCATATCGTGAGTTTCCGTGAACAGAAGTTTTTGATGCTAAAAATATAGGTAACTTGGGCAAGGGCTACCAGGCGTGCCCGTTATACCATATCAAATTTTTTTCTTTGTTTATGTAAACAAAGCACAAAGTTTACATATGAGCGGCTTTTTTTTTAAGAAACGACATTTTTTCAAGAGAGATGATGATTTGGAGGTTTTCACTTTCAGTGCCTGCCCTAGCTACAGGGTTGCCAGCACGCTCAATAAACGTACATTTATCTACAACTAAATGAAACAAACATGTCCTGAAAATTTCGTAATGATTGAATAGCTTTGTCAAAAGTTATCGCAATTTAAAAATTTTCAAATTTTCCCGTTCTCTTTTTAGGCACCCAGCGCACACATGGGGTTAGAAAATTCCAAAACGTTATCCGATTCACATGTAAAACTTAATCAAAATTTATGTCGTCAACTTTATTTTTGCAAAAATTATTTGTGTACGGAATAATAGGTATATTAAAAAAATCACTAAAATGGCCGCCGGCGCCAAAGGGTTAAAGATTGTTAACTTTTTGTGAGACCTGGCACTATTCTGCATATACACCAATGTGTCCTGCATATACACCAATGTGTCCTTTCAGCTCAATCGGATGGCGCGTTCCTGAGATTTTTTCACTGAAATTTTTTGATGATATATATATATATATATACATATATATAGAAATATGAATTTTAGGCCAAAGTGATTTTAATACTAATGTTCTTCTTCGAACATTGGTAAAAAGGATTTTTGCAGCCTTTTAACTGCGTATAATCCCTTAAGTGTTGGTGCAGATACAAACTGCTAGGACACGCTTGTCAGTAGTAGATATTGTTTCAATACCTGTGACTGGAATAAGTGTCGCGATTATCTAAATGCGATCATTTCGCTTAGTGAATGCTGTTTGAGTGATGTATGGGTATCAGAATACGATTTACTAGGACCATTAGCAGTCGAATGAAGACAAGCACACTGAAGAGAAGTATTCAATATTTTACATTTGAGATCGACGTGGAAACAAAATGTTTCATCCGTTAGTGCAACGCAGTAAGATGCAGCTGGCAATGAAGCAGAGACTTTTCTTACACTCGAAATACGTGACAGAATTCTCATCCCTGAAAAACAGTGATGAGAACATGAACATGGGTCCCGTCAAGTTTCGATGCTTAATAAACTATTCAGGAAAAATTTTAGCAATCAAATTCCGGCTTTTTGCGACAGAAACTGGTGAAAAGGCGGATTTGATTGCAAGCACTTTTGAATTATTTCACAGTATTACAAAAAAATATGGGAAACGACATCGTCAAAACAATGGCCCAGCGAATTGTAAATATGTTTCCTGAAAGCACCACATTTTCGGATGGAACACTATAAAAACCAGCCGAAATAAGAGCGATCCTACGCAAATTAAAGGATGACAAGGCTCTGGGCTCAGATGGCATCTTAAAGAAAGTCCTAAAATAGCTGCCTAGAAAAGCAGATGTTCAGCTTAGTTTTCTATCTGACGCCTGTCTGAAATTCTCTTGTTTTCCGACCGCGTGAAAGCAAGCCAATGTCAACTCAATTCCAAAACCGGGAAAGAACCACAGTTTAATATGCCTATAAGTTATTGTCATGTCATCCAATTCACATATGCCAAAAACATTCTTCTTGCATTTCAATTTTGATTTTCGAGAGGCATTCTCAACAAATCACCAGCTAATAAGAGTCACAAGATATATCGAAAAAGCATTCGCATTGAAAGAATCAACTGGAATGATCACATTAGACATGGAAAAGGCATTTGATAACGTTTGACGCAACGAACTTCTCCACAAATTTATTCAGCACTCAATGTCACTTTGTCGGTGAAGATCATACAGTCCTTCTTAAACAATCGCGAATTTGTTGTCAATATAAAAAGTAGACTGCCCTCCCAGCGACAAATGCCTACTGGGCTACCTCAGGAGTCCTGTCTCAGCCTTACCTTTTTCATTTACACAGCTGTCATTCGTACGAGCCCCAACTGTCAATTCGCTATTTTTGCAGATAATATTTTAATGATATATCATTTTATATTAAAAAGTAAAGTAATCATTCCACGACAACCCTCGTGCGAGTCTAGGGGTTGAAGCTGATAAAAGCTTCATTACAAATTTACACTTACAAACAATTTGAAAGCGAGTGTGGAGTGATGAGCTCCGCGACTCAATTCACCTCTGATTAATTCAGGTAACTATTCACAGTTTTTTTGCTCTATCTTCAGCTCTACTCACTAGGCCACTCAAGCTTCAATGGTTAGATTATGTCCTCAAAATTGAGTTTTTTTAATTTTAATCAGAAATTAAAAAAAAAATATTTATTGCAGGTTTGATTTCACTTTCAAAACATAAAAATCGAAAATACCCAGTAGTTTGTCAAGTTCGTTGGATATTTTTTTCGGAGTAAACATTTATTATATATATATACATATATATATATATATATATATATATATATATATATATATATATATATATATATATATATATATATATATATATATATATATATATATATATATATATATATATATATATATATATATATATATATATATATATATATATATGTAATGAATATAACCCAAATATTGTTTTTCATAACAAAAATATGTAGCCCAAAGGCCGTGAAACCGCGATAGACAAAAAGGTCCCGCGAATTCAAGATAGACCAATTGGCGGGAAATATCCCAATCTTGCCACACTGCGCTTTGGGCACTTTTCATGGCTGAAGGCAGTGTGGCCAGATATTTGCGAGAAAATATAGCCCAATTTCAAATTTTTATAGCCCAAAATAGCCAAGATTTCTTATTTGTAGCCCAAAAACCGCCACACCAGATTTATAACTAAATTAATTCATTTAAGGGGGGAAATACATGTAAAATCGAAAAAAATTGCTAATTTCAGATTGACTTAAAATATATATATTGTTTATTCAGAAAATTTTAAATATCAAATCCTTAAAGTACATGTCTCACAGTAAATGTAAATATTTTTTTCATAATTTTTCAACACAAAATGGCGGCGATGCGAGCGAATGAAAAAAACACATCAAAAACAGCCTCGTACAACTTAACGCCTTTTCCGGGGAACTTGCAACGTTCAGAGAAAGAAAAATATGCTAATGAGATGTATAATTCATAGGCGAACCAATAAAATTTATAAAAAAAATTTAATTGTTACATTAATTTTAGATTAAAGAAAAAAATCGATTATTTTTAAAAAAAATCACGCTTTAAACATTAATAAACAAATTATTTTTCCAAAATTACAATAACATGTAGGTTCAACGAGAAGATAATACTCTTTTGTAGATGTGGTATAAATTTGAGCCGGATCGGTTCAATATTTTTTGAGATATTTTGTACGGCAGTTGAAAAGGGACTACTTTGAGAAAAACGCGTTTAAAGTTCTATAGCTCAACCGACCTGGGGAACGCCGCGATGCCTATAACTGACTATAACTCGAGAACTAATACGAATATCGCTTCAAAACTTTTTTTTTGGTATATTTTTAGAGCATTTCGAACATTTTGATGTAATAAATAAAATCGATTTTTTTAGCAGTTACATGTATTTTCCCCCTAAGCTGATTGCGAAGTAACATAAATGCTCTTATTGTAGCACAGATGTCGTTTGAAACTGTAAAAATGTTCGATACCATACACAGATAAAATTTACGTATTTTTTATTTGAAAAGGGAAAAATGTGAATAAATTACAGGAACTGTGTGGACATTTTTAGAAAAGTCCTAGAATGTTCACAAAGAAAATAAAAGCTTGCAAAAACAACTTGCAAATTTGGGTGGCACAAAAGTTCAATTAGTATAAGAAACAGTCTTAATAGCTAGAAAGGCTGAATATGTTGTTTAAAATGTAAATATTTTATCCGAATTCATACATTCATGAACGCTAGTTTTGAATTAAAAAATAATTTTTTGTGCTTTGAAATAAAATGAAAAATTTTTAAACATTGAATTTGAAATGACTGCGATTTGAATTCACTATCGGAATCAACAAAAGCCTCTATGGCTTCTTCGGCTTAAAATTAAAAAAAACATCATCATCGTTTAAAAAAGACATCTACTCAATCTTCCGGGAGAGATTCTAGTCTGCTGGAATATTTGATTTCTAATCACTTTGAATGTGAATTCTCATCACTTTGAATTTGAACTCTCATCAAGACTCCGCTTTCGACCCTCAGATTTCGAAAAAACCCACATTTCTAAAAACACTTTTGTAATTGTAAGATTGTAAGACACTTTATTCCATGCAGATCGTTATTACCAGAGAGCTTCAAATGTAGAAACTAATTTTATAGGGTCTGGAGAACGCTCAGTATTATCCAGAGCAGTGAACGAAAAAATACCGTACCTTAAGCGTACTGTGCGCAAAAAGTACACATACCCTACCTCAGTCTATAATGTTTGCGTACATGTACACAACCCATATACCGAACGAAACAGACACGATGCAAATGTACGCTACGATTGAATACTGTACGGTACAATGTACACAAACCTTATCCTCTAAAATACGGAATGTGTACGCGTGCACAAACAGTACACAAACGATATACACTAAACGTACCGTACGTTTAGTGTACTTTTGCGGTTCATTTATATGAAAAGGAAAAACATTTTGGAAGTGAAAGCACTGAGTCAAAAATGTTGAACTTCACAGGAGAGCATAATCAATTCATTTCGGCTACGGCATTATCACTTTTATCGGTAATTTTTTTCCAGTTCGTAAAAATGAACCGCAAAAGTACACTAAACGTACAGTACGTTTAGTGTACACCGTTTGTGTACTGGTTATGTAGGCGTACACATTCCGTATTGTAGAGGATAAGGTTTGTGTACATTGTACCGTACAGTATTCAATCGTAGCGTACATTTGCATCGTCTCTGTTTCGTTCGGTATATCGGTTGTGTACATGTACGCAAACATTATAGACTGAGGTAGGGTATGTGTAGTTTTTGTAGTGAATGCGTTTGCGTACGGGCGTCATAAATGTACGGTACAGTACACTAAGGTACGGTACAGTACACTAAGGTACGGTACCATAAGGTTTTTTTTCGTTCACTGATCCAGAGCTTACAATATGAAGCTCATCATATAAGTGCAGTAATTTAGTTTTATGTTTGGTATAACTCTAAGGGCTGTAAATAGGTGGAAAAAATTTAGCTTGATGTCTTCCAGATTATCAATGCTATCACATTTAGCTTCATCAAAAAATATGGTGATGTTTCAGCTATGTGTTTGCATTTCAGTATCAAGTGTCCACCCATTTTTTAAAAATAGCACCCGTCAACTAAGATTTTATGTTAGGTCGCCAAGTTGTGTGTAATTTCAATTCCTCCCAACGATCTTGGTCTTTCGGTTTCTTCTATGCAGCTTCCATTGCAACTGTCACGCGTTTCTTTCAAGGTTTTCCATATGTAAATTTGTTCTTTTTAAGACGTAGTGATTTTTGAGGTGTTGTTCTAAAAAATACTCCTGTCCAATCAAGATAATAGGTATTTTCACATAATATTCTTAGTTATGACTGAAATTTCTGAACTGAGTCTAAATCAACATCAGTTTCTTCGCCACAAAGCGTGCCGTAGTGAATATTGTAGTCCTTTTAAACGGATTTTAGCTTTCTGTTTGATGCCTTGAAATCACAAAGTTTTAATTTTGTAGTAATTTGACGGGCTCTACTATGAAGTATCTGGCCGGATATTGGCAAATTTTTGGAGCGTGTCTTAGAAGACCATTAATACCACAATTTATCCATCTGGTAGTATTGTAACCGCTTCAACCGCTTTCTCCCAGTGTCTTCATAATTTTCCAATGTTATTTAATATCCGGCTTAGTTGGTTTTTTTTTTTTTTTAAATACGATGCACCTGACTTTTTCTAATTTTAAAGCTATCGCCAGTTTTTTTTTGGATGAGCAATTGTTTGTCGGATGTCTAACTTATTGCGAACACTTAGATCGTTGTATTTTGCACTCATAGTAGATTTTTTCAGTTGTTTTGACGTTGCCTGAACAAACGTTCAAATATTTACATCATAACTATCAAATAAATTGCATTCGTACTTGCTTAAAAGGAAAACATGCAACAATGCTCAAATAAATCATTATTTTATTATTATCAGAATACCAATAAAATTGAAGCTATCTATAACGTACCGAATTCTACACATTAAATAATTTTTCATCAGAAAGTTATGCAGAAACTATGCGAACAATTTTCTTGGCCTTGAACAGATATTTTTCTGGAAAACACCTTTTTGCACAATTTTTCATGCTGATCTGAAAACCGTTTTTGGTCCGATTACAAAGTATATACTACTAAGCCAATTTTTGTGCAGCTAATCTGGTTCACGGTCCAATTTTAAAGGCTGCCCGATTACAGAATGAATTTTTTTCAAGATTATTATGTGCGGTGAGGTTATAGCTCAATTGTTTAGGTGGTTCGTTCATACAGTGTCCCGATTAGTAGGTTTTGCTGTATAGCCCAAATATAGTTTTTCATAAAAATAGATAGCCCAAAAACCGCCAACCCGCGAAATGAAAAAACGTCCCGCGAATTCAAATTTTAGATAGCCCAATTGGCGGGAAATAGCCCAATCTGGCCACAGTGGCTGAAGGTAGCCGAAGGAAACCGTAGTCAGAGCCGAAGCTTCGATCAGACACTGCATTAAACTTATGCCTCATGGCTTGCAGCTCAGAATGTCAAGGAATTTTGTCATTAAACCGATGTCTAATATTTCTCGATTCACGATTGCAATTCGCATTCTTTTTTTTAATTTTCTTGCTTGCATAAATATTCCTTTCAAGATACATATCCACTTAAAGCCACCATATATTTGTTACATCCTAACCCAGTGAACTAAATTCAAATCTGATAGTCTACCCTGGAAGAGACTAAGCAAACGTTTATTTGATTGCCATCGCAACAAACAAGACCAACAATTTTCCCTGAAACCCATTCAAAATGTTCAAACTACAAAAAATTGGATCGGTTACAAACCTCTCGGCACTGTTTAGCAACAAATACTGCTGAAACAAACCAACAACCAGCCAGAATAATTTCAACGTAGCACAATTCACCTCAGCATGTTGCTCTTTCCGATATTTTAACGATTTTTCGTTTTTCATTCCTCCGACCTGGCCACTTGCCCAATAAACAGCTAAATCTACCGGTAACTATTCAGCTCTACTTTGATAGTTTGCCAAGCAAATTTATGGAACACCTCGATCGTATCCATTCCGAACAATCGCAATGAAAACGGAGTTTCCATCTTCCATGCAGTAGAACTACTGGTATAAATAGTATTGTAGTATGTATTTATAAGATAGAGTTTACGTAACTATAATTTTGAGTGCTCTGAGCTTTTGACTTTACCAGAAGCTGTGGGGTATAGCACAACGATTATTTTACCGTGCGGGTGTTGAATTTGCTATATACATATCTTATATCTATTGTATGTAGTTTCAGCGATGATCATGAAAATGTCTTGTTGGTATCGGACCGAATTTTGGAGGCGCCCAACGGGAATCGCGGTAATGTATGCTGGCGTAATGCACGAATCATACAATGCCGGTAAGGCACTTTTCGTATTTGCAAAGCTATTTTCCAGCAATTATAAGATGTACTCGTATACATGACTTGGAGCATGGAAAATGCTGCAAGGGAGAAAGCTCATATGTTATAAGTCCAAGACTGGCCAATGAAATCCACTCGCAGAAACAAGGGGAAAAGAACTTGCGAGCATACATCGGTTATGGGTAGTCTGCTATATAAAGCGGAAAGATGAAAATTTCGGAGCATTTCAAATCATCACGCACGGGTAAGTAAAATGTATGAAGACAATTCCCCCTAGTAGCAAATAGCATTCGCTATTGGAATTTCCAATGAGCGTCAGCATGCAAAAACCACACATGCAGAGATACAATCGGCCGCCGGCCAAAGCTTTAATTCATATTGAGGCGTATAAATGCGAGAATACGATGTCGTACTTTCCAAAAAGCTCTTATACATAAAGCTATAGAGCTAAAAGCATGAGTTTCCCCTTGTATAAATCTTCCCAGCCTAGGACATGCAATGTTAAAAAGAAACAACGCGTAATGGTCCGGTAATGCTTACACGCATTACGCGAAATGCTTACCGAATATACCCGTAAGCATTATTTTTCCCGTTGGGCGTTAACACGCAGAATTTTATTTTGTATAGACGCCGCATTGTGTTGCGTGCTCGTGCCCATGAACTTGTCGGCTTGGAAAGAAATCGACATAACGGAAGTGGAATATTGTGTTTTTTGAGTAATTATTGTTCCAAACATACATATATGTAATTTATGTATATGTATAGATTTAAGTATATGTATGTAGATATGCATATATAAATTTATTTACAGAAATATAAGCGCATATATATTTTCATGTCAATATATACAAAAAAAGTAAAGGTAGATTCATCGAAAGTGACTCCTAGTTTTGCTGTTTTACATGCAAGTATTTCCTTTGCTTAAACTCTTCAAACCTATAAACGAAATACATGTAGGAATAAATGTTTATTTGACTTAATCATAGTGATACATTTTATTTTAACAGCAGGTTTGTTTTAAGCAAACAATTGATACATCTTATCAATTGTCATCAAACAGAGTGGATTCTTAAAATTGCTCTCTTTCAACCCTTATCGCAGTCAAAGTGGAATATTATCTTCCTTCAATACAACGGTTTCTATCAGTTTTAATGATGTAGTCCATAATTGCAGCATGAGTGGTATTTCAAAATATTCACTGCTTCTCAACAGGAAACTGATAATTTCTCAAACTCAGGATGAATTCAACTGAATCACAACAGGTCAAGCAAAAAAAAATCACCACACTGAAAAAACACATGGCGCCAGACGCCATAGTTTATAGACTTCTGGCGCCATGTACATAGTCGATTTGGGGATTTTGATCAAATATAGCGCCACACGCCATAGTACATGGCCAAAAGTACATAGGAGCAGACGTTATGCTTATAGCCCTCCACACCATGTACTATAGTCCTTCACGCCATGTACTATGGTTTTCCACACTATGCACTATCGTCCTCCACGTCATGTATTATAGCCCCCCACGCCATTCACTTCATGCAAACTAAAGCACCACAATAAAGGTCTAATAAAAAATTTAACACTTAAAATACATATTTGCACGCATGTTTAACACCAGGTATGTATACCTCCATATAATTTTTTTAATAATGTTCGAAGAAGAACATTAGTATTAAAATCACTTTGGCCAAAAATTCATATTTCTATATATATATATATATATATATATATATATATATATATATATATATATATATATATATATATATATATATATATATATATATTATAATATAATATAATATATATATTATAATAAAATATAATATAATATAATATAATATATAATTTACTATAATAATATAATATATATATATATATATATATATATATATATATATATATATATATATATATATATATATCTATATATATCATCAAAAAATTTCAGTGAAAAAATCTCAGGAACGTGCCATCCGATTAAACTGAAATTTTCAGAACACATTGGTGTATATGCAGAATAGTGCTAGGTCTCACAAAAAATTAATAAGGGCAAGCACTAAAAGTGAAAACCTCCAAATCATCGTCTCTCTTGAAAAAATGCCGCTTCTTCAAAATAAAGCCACTCATATGTTAATCTTGTGCTTTGTTTACATAAACAAAAAAAAATTTGATATGGTATAACGGGCACGCCTGGTAACCCTTGCCCAATTTACCTATATTTTTAGCATCAAAAACTTCTGTTCACGGAAACTCATGATGTGTTAAATAGGACCAGGTCTGATAGAAGTGATTTTGAAATGCGGGCGATTCTGTGCCAGTGGTGCCACCTTGAAAAATCACTAAAAAAGGTAACTGCTTTTAGCCCTATAAATTCTGATTCAATCGTTCGATTTTGACGAAATTCACACAGTAGTTACACCTTATTTTAGACCACGTTTGGTAGAAATTTGGTTGAAAAGTTCGGTTAGAGCTGCCAGCTATGATAATTTTGGTGTCTTAAATTTGAAAAATAAAAATATGAAAGTGAAAACATTCAAACCATCGAATATCCTAAAAAATGTCCATTTCTTACAATAAAACCAATCTGTATACAAATCTTATGCTTGATCTACATGTTCAAAGTAAAACTTTGGAAATTTCATATCGGACAAAAACGGTAACCTTTTCCCAGTTAACCTATATTTTTAGCATCAAAAACTTCTGTTCACGGGAACTCGCGAATCAATAATCAGATACAATTGAAATTTACAGAATGCATTGGAGTTAAGTAGGACCAGGTCTGATAGAAACAATTTTGAATTGTAGGCAACTCTGTGCATCTTGAAAAATTACAAAGAAAAAAAACTGCTTTTTGCCGTATGAAATGTGAATAAGTTACCAGATTTTCATGAAATTGACACAGTAAGTGAACCTTACTTTAAACTCTATTTGATAGAAATTCGGTTGAAAAATTCGATTGGTGCTGCCAGCTAGGGTAATTTTTGTGTCTTTGGTTTTGAAAATTCGCTCAGGATAATAAAACATTTTGCCCTATAACTTCCAGTGCAGTCATGCAATCAATACGAATTTCATTTAATTAATGGAATTTATTATAAGCATTATTCAGGCCAAATTTGGCTGAGAAGCTACTATAGGGTTGCTAGCTATTTTTGGTTTTATGTTTGTTTGCAATATCTTTATTTAGCGGTTTTATCGTAGAATTTTCAATTGGAAATGATATTGTAGTGACAATAAACAGGAAATATTAAGCTTTCGATTATTTGAAAAAGCTCGCTGCAGGTAACCCTAAATTTCTTTATACTCCTATAACTTCGAATGTAATATAACAACGTGAAGCAGATGTGATATATTCTTGGCTTTGATACTGGCGAAAGGTTGCCAGCACGAGTCGGTTGTGTTACTTTTATATCAATAAATGCTAACAGTTAGTATTCATACCGGAAACATGTACAATGAAAATATAAAACCGATGTTCAATTCCCAAAGTTCTGCAAATTTTTCGGATCGCAGCCCCAAACACCAACTTCAGTTACGGTGCTGCAGGGACTGAGCATTTTCTTTATTGATGTTATATGAGATGCTGCTTTCAAAATTTTGTGAAATAAGCAACTGATAACGAATATAATTAACCCGTGTTTTGCTCTCATAAACGTTGGAATTCATGCCAGTGGTAATATCTGAAACCTTTCCACCATATGAGTTATAATGCATTCTTGAGACCAAAGTAAAACGTGGCATTTGAAACAGTTTGGCCGTAATAAGCAGCTCATGTGGTGGAATATGCATTCAAAACCTGCACGATTCTTCTACTGTTCTTCGAACAGTAGTGTTTCTAGCGGTTCAGGTGCGCTAGAGTTTTTTTTATTTACTTTATTGTAATTTTTTTTTCTTTGTTTTGTTTTGCATAGCGCTTCCCAGACAACTGGTTTGTTTGGATAAGGGACAGCACAAAGTTTTACGTGCCTACGTCACGTGGTATTCCCAAGCGGTCCCCCATCTAAGTACTAACTGCGACAACACTGCTTAACTTCGGCGATCTGACGAGAATTGGTTATTCCAGTGTGGTATGGCCGTATATTCAAATATACTTCAAATAACGAACAATATCTAAATTCGCTCACCTATAAATGAAGCCATATTACATGGCTCATGGTACTATGTAATATGGCGTGTGGCGCCATCATTTCTACGCCATGTAATTATGGCACTGGGAGCCATACTACATGGCTCAGGGTACTATGTACATAGCGTGTGGGACCATAACTGCTGCGCCATGTTACAAGGGACCACGCGCTATGTAGATTCTGACATTATGGCGCTGGGAGCCATATTGCATGGCTCAGAATACTATGTACATGGTGTATGGGGCCATAAATAATGCGCTATGTTACATGGCTCTGGACGCCATGTGGATTTTTTTCAGTGCAGAACTTAAAATATACTTTCATTTCAACTTACATACATACATTAATGCCCATGCATTCTTTATGCGGTAATCTGCTGCTTAGAAGACCGATACATGTCTTCTAAGAGGAGGTCGTCGTTGGACGCAAAGGAAGCAGCGCTTCCCTTAGTAAAAATTCCTTACGCAAGGAAAGCATAATTTAACAGTAAAAACTGAAATTCAAAGCAAATTATTTGATTTTATGCGGGAAATCTTCAAAATCAACAAAAATTCTTACAAAACTCCGCATAGGCTATATGCTTGCTATCTGCTTGCTACTGAGTGCTTATAGTGCGTAAGTTTGTATTTTTATGATAAAAGATGGTTGTTGTTAAAGTAAATAGTACAAGAGTATTGAATACATTTTGTCTTTTGTCAATAATTTTCATTTAGACCATTTGAAGCAAAAAAGATGCTTCTTAAAGTTGCTAATTTTGCTTTTTATTAAAAATAGTTAGTTTTTCACCTTGAAATATCCTGCACTATTTAAACACAAATGAGATAAATGCTGCTAATAGTGAGTAGAAAAATCACTGAATCAAACTATTGGAAATCGAATATCACTGAAAACTTTTAATATATTTGCGGCGCTGAAATACCAACTTAATTGTTCTGCAAACAAGTGCAAATATATTTGTGCTTCGCCGAGCCTCAAAGTCACAAGCCGCCACTTTTGTTTCCCATAATCAAATTTATTTTAAATTCAAAAACTTATGTATTTATTTTCTTAAGAATCTATTAGTATTTTGAAATTGCAATAATTGACTGCCAACACTAAAAATTATATATTTCCCCGTCTGAAATACGCTATTTTTTAAAAAAAAGCATAACTACAAGCTCAAGCACCATTATTACATTAGCTTATTATCATGTAACCAATGATTTCGCCGAAAATCGTGAAAAACAAAAACATGGAATACTTACCAGCCTAACTAAATTCCAGTTACATTTATATATTTAAATTTCATGCATTTGCAGCTTTATTCACTTCCAAGAACCGCTCACACGCTATCATTCTTCACTTCTTCGGCTACGTGCTGGACACCTGCTATTGAGTGGAATTGGAGTCGGATGAGAACTGAAATTCCGATCAGTTCTTTTTTGTAGTATAAGTGGTAATTTTGATTTTCTCTCATCATTCTTTTTTCTTTTTCTCTAGTATGGGGCATATTGAGCGTACACAGCTGCTCGCATTTACGAATTGCATCTGCATGTGAATTTCATCTTCTCATCTTAATTGTATCTGTTTCCCCTGCAATAAAAATCTGCATGGAAAAAACGTGTTGAGAGAGCTTGCGGCATAACCGCTCCGAGATATTTTCGTATAAGAGATACAAATTGGGTGTAGTTGCAAAGCTAGCGTGCACATGTGCAGAGAGAAAGTTACAAACATATGGAAATCCGTCAGAGGGCAGTAGATGCGTTTGAAAGTGAAATCGTTGCTCATCGCTGGAGTAAAGATATTTGATTTCCCCTGAAATGTCTGTAGAATTGGGAATGTTTTATAAGAGAGGAAAATTTAGTTTCTATTCTCAAGAGAAAAAAATTTCAATAATGTTGGCGCGTGGGAATTTATTCTCTCCGGCTGTGGATGGTTTTTGTTTTGAAATCGAAAAGACATCGAAGAAGAATGTGAAAAGAGATGCAAACTGAAATTGAATAACAAGTGACCGGGTGGATCGATAAGATTGTCTATCTATTTGATTGAATTATGGAAACCATTGAGTTGATGTATGTAGCTTTGATTTTTTAGGTTGCACTATTATTGACCTTCCATTAGAGTGAAAATTTAAGTGTTCCTTTGAGAGTAAAGTGATGGTGCAAATATGAATACATTTTGGTATTATATGTATATTTATCCAACTTTTCGAATCAAAAATAAAAACAAGTGTAAAATAATTGCAATTTAAATTTAAATGAAACTAGATGGTTTCTGATAAATGTTTTGGTGCAAAATTTATCTTTGAAAATTTAGATAATTATTTGGAAAATTAGTTACTCTAAATAATTTTTAAATGCCAGGGATAACATTTCCAAGACAAACAAACTGAGTAATTCAATCAGTGAACAATGATTAGTTCGTAAGAATATGAGGATATAAAATTATATAAAAGCAGAATACTACACTATCACAAGAAAGGAGGAATAATATGGTATGTATATATGAAATATAAATAAAAAACATCGATATTAATCAAAACATTTGAAATGTTATGCAGGTTTTAGAGGAGATAGAGCCTACCTATCACAAATCTGTAACCTCTAGATTTCAAATTTCAATTATGAAGACAAACTAGCTATCAGAAAAAAACTTGTTATAAACTTATAAGTAAAATAAGTTTATTTTAGAGAGCAATGATTTTTTAGGGCTTAATTTTGAGACTCAAATATGCATTTGTTTGTCTTGGTGGTCACAACGTGTATTATTATCATAACACTATTTTACTTGATATGGAAAATGAAATCAGTTTTCATACATAATTGGATTATTTATAGATTCTGGTGGAATATTTTTAAAAAGCAACAAAAAATTGAATTTATATTTTAAAACAGGAAAATATAACAGGAATTTTTTTTTTAATTTTAAAAAGAGGGCTTATAAATATTTCAATCAATAAGTTATGCACTTTACAACTGAATACCAATAATATATAAATATATGTGCGTGAAAACTACATAAACGAAACAATTAGATAATGTGGTATATGAAAAGTAGCATATAAGCCTGGGTAATTTATCTTTGTTAATGGGTAATTTATCTTTGTAATTTATCTGGGTAATTTATCTTTGTAATTTATCTTTGTAATTTAACTTATTATAATACCTCTGAAAAAGCCAGCGTACACATTCACATGTGCCGTTTTACCTTCCACACAATGTGTCAGCTCTTTTGCCTCCTGATTATTCCTCTTTTGCGAATTCAGCTCCTGCTTCTCCTTATAATTCCTTAACTAGGAGCTTTTTCATCACCTTGCGCAGATGTGTAACTATCATTGGGCTATATTTTTGTATCAACCCTGTACATGTTTTCTTAGATTTGGTTAGCTTCTGCCTCAGACTGAAAAGCACTTAATTTTTTTAATGAGCCGAATACCGCTTCGTTCTATCGCAACAGTGTCTTCATGCAGAGTGGAGAGAAAATTTAAAGGTCAGGCCGGGGCTAAAATTTCTACGGTATTACAGTTCCATTGTGCCTTCGAGACACATAACGATGAAACAGATGACTGCTCCAGGCTACAGTTAGTAAACATAATAAAAATAATAATAATAATAGTGATAATAATAATAATACTTTATTACCAAATATAAGATCATATATAGAATACAGTTTTTCACTACAACTAATTGAAATAAACAGGCTCGAAATTCGATGAATAACGATAAAGCTGTAGATGAAAAATAAAGAATAATTTTACTTGGAAATCTCAAATCGTGCTTTTGGATCGTCAGTTTCAAGCTTCCACATAGCCTGATTGTCTAATTTCAATTGATTTCAAAATTTATTAGAAGCTTTTCGAACTTAAAAATAAATAACAATCCATAAAAAAATAATTAGAAGTTCTTCTCAATATAGTCTCTCACAGCTTTTTTAAATTTATTAAAGTTATTCAGCCGACAGATGTGATGTGGTTAAGCTATATAGCCACGGGGCAGCATAGAAAGCATGGCTTGCAGCCTATGCTGTCGAGAATCTAGATTCCTGCAACGCTCCCAGAAACCTTCTTCGTGTCACTAGCCCTGCTTCATTCTCTCGCGGAAACTCTCTGCTATGTAAATATAAATGTTTAAATTCCGCAGTTTTTCTATTTGAAAAAATTGAAATACTTCTGGGTTTTTATTTGGTGGCCTTTGCAGCAGCCAGTAAATATGAAAATTACTACTCTTTACTACTCTTTATAAGTTTCGTTGAAAATCATAACCGTAATTGTTTCATTTCAAGACTCGCAGTCAGATGCACTCGGGGGGCAAATAAACTCGCAAATCGGTTTGATAAATATTAAAACTTATGGCATCTTAGAGAACTCTTTGACGTACATTCATGTTTTCCAAGAACGAACAACATTCGACAGCTTTGTATACCACATTATCTCTTAAACTATCAAAATAAACCTAATCTGCAATTAATTTCAAGTTTGTGTCAATTTAGGATAACAATGTTTTGCGCCACTCTTACATGCACAATGTTTGAAGCCTATAACAAATTCATCAAGTCAAACGATAACATTAATTTAAGTCCCACAAAAAAATTCAGTTCGATTTTTTACCCTTCTATTTCCCCCATCCACCACCACCCATCTGTTATATCCATCCCTTCTTTCATACCAAACGTCTTTCTAATTCATCAAATTCCAACACCGCTCGAATTACAAGGGTTCACCATCATTGGCGCTGAAAATCCTTTCTTTCTTCGCTCACACCCAGACTCAGTCTGTTCAGATCGACTTGCTCAAAATATATTTTTCTCGAGCTAGTTATGGATTAGTCTGAGTCATCGGCTTGACACAGCTTCGTTCATTCTTTTCACACAGGCTTCAAAATATGCTCTGATTTCTCTGCCTGATTCCAATACTACATCTCCTGCTGAAGAATGAAAGAACCATAGCTTGAAATTTTAAGTTATATAAGAAAAAAAATCGTTTTACTTTCGCATGTGAGAAGCTTGACGATGAAAGATCCGCCGGGACCATTCTGAAGAAGAAAATAATTCTCTTATAATTTGTACGATCCAGGTTTTGGGATATTTTGTGATGGATATTGGATACCTCGTCGACTCAATCATCAAAAGATTTCGATCTGAAATGTTCCTTGTCGTAGACGTTGTCGACGAGGATGACAGCGACGAAGAGGCTGTCGTCATTGAGTGGTTTGGGAGGGAAAGGGGTGTCGCACGAAACCCCACAGACGACTTAAAGACATTTCGGCATTCTCTCAGGTGATTGATGATGTCGTCATTGAGACTGGTGGGTAGATGGATTGAAAAAGAAGTAATATGGAGAAGCATGTTTTGTCATTTGGTCCTAAATGCTGGACACAGTTTATATCAACCTAAAAGCATTCGATGGTTTCGGTACGGCTACATGAAATTTGTTTGTATTGTATTTCTGAGATCCGACATTTTTTTATCGAAACGGATCACAACGACAAAGATATATAATATATAATTAAATAAAAATCATACAGATTTCATAAACAGTTCATATGCGCCAAATAGAAAAAAATAGATAAGATGAAACTTTGGAAAATTTATATCATGTGCAATTATGACTTGATGCTATCTATTCTCTGAAAAATTGTTCTGCTTACACAAAAGGTGCTTGTGTGGCAAAGGCTGTGATATTTAAACTAATACAGCGTAAGCTCGTATAAAGCTTACATTTCCTAAAAAGTTAACGCTATAACAATTATATGCCAAGAATGTAAGCCAAGATGTTTTCGGGCTATTGTTTACAAACTTGCAAACTTTTTTTTGACTAACGGTGTGTTGTTTCGGGCAAAATTTCCATAAATTTTATGATAAAACGTTGTCAGAAACTTGAATAATCAGAGTGTCGTCATCGCCTCAAGCAACGAAGGACTTTTTCCCACATTGGGCGCTGCCTTTTTAATATTTAAATATCTTTGCCTTTAATCACCGATCGATAATGTCAGCTATATTTCTGACAACGTATTAAAAATTTAATTTATTCATTTGCATACACTCAATATCAGTATTAGCTAAAGTATTTTGTATTATTACAAATAGGCACAAAAGCTACTACTAAATATTCGAAAACTTCCAAGTATCTTTCATAATTTTCTCGTGATACCAATTCATTTTAAAATCTCAATTTGCATACGTAATTAGGGCTAAAACCGAAAAATTTGTCGATGGGAATATCATTAGTAGACCTCACACCGTGCCGTATCAAACCGTACTAGACATCACTAATTTAGAAATATCGCCTAGCAATGCCAAACTGAATCCATTTCAATATACCGAAAAGAAAGGTATCTACGAGTCCCCTGGAAAAAATTAAATCTTCACAAATAGTTTGGAGACCGTACTAATGGAAACTAATTAAAGCTGCTGATGCACTGATGAAAATGCGTGTGAGTGTTCTTCTCCCGTCGACTACAGTTGCATTTAACTCGATTCGGTGGGCACTTCCCAGATGCCAGCAGTAGCACCAGAAGAGCTATCTAATATGCTACCACCAACTTTAAACCAGTATGAAAGTATCTTAGCTCCCGCTTTGCTCCGGGCCACCCCGCAGTGTGAACGATGCATTAATGGGGAATGTGCTGCATGACAACGGCAATTTGTTTCGTTCAGATAAAACATTCTCAAAAGAGTTGACATTATTCTCGTCGGGCTTATCCACATCGCATCGCAGTGGTGGCGGTAGAATTATATGTAGTATGAAGTTACTAACTCACAGCATGCTCTACGCGGTAATCAAAATTTTGATGCAAACATGTGTAGCCGAGACAAAGTTTTCATGATATATTAGGACAGAAAAATATATCCCCTGCCCCCGGGAACGAATGCCAGATACTAATCTAAATTGTGATCTAACAACGTTTTGGTGTTAATTACATTGTAAATGTAATTTTTCCGTGGAATTTCAGGTTGATGAATTTTAGATATGCATGCATATGTCTCCGAAAAATAATGGAGGCGATTTATGATACAAATAATTTTCGGGTCGAAATCACAGTGGGCGGTGTTTGGAATGTAGAGTAGCATAGTACTTTTAATAGGAAGCTATTTGTAAGATCTGGACGAATCATGTATTAAATTTATATGAGTTCAGGCTCAGTTGTGGCTGCTTATTTATTTTCAGTTTTACAAATGACACAGAAATCGATAACATTTTCATTCGATCCAATATGCAACTTATTAATTTAATTTAATGGGATATCAGAACTTAAGAGTCATTTCAGCAAAAAAATTAAATTGTGTTCTGTAGAAATTGTCTTTTGCTGTTGTTCTTGCGTGTCTTTAACCCTGAATTCTGTAAGGCATCCTAAATAATTATCCAATAATTATCCTGCCTTTTTTCAAGGTGTGGCGCCAAACCTGCTACATAAACTGATAGAATATGGGAGCACTTGTAGTTGGCATGCCATGTGTGACAATGAGCTTAGATTTTTGGTATGTATATGGCATTTAATCTTTCGTAAGCGAATTATTTATTTTATTTGGTTTACATCATCTGCGGCAAGTTTAATTGCAATATTTTCTCGCAAGAAAAAGTGGCTTACAACCATAAAGTTTGTTTGCATAATTTTACGCTGAGCATTCCCTATTTTATCAATATTGTAAAGAATAGTTTTGACATTTCCAAAACGATGATTTTGATACAGGAGATCAGGAGAATAGAATATAAAAAGACAATTTAAGGATGCTGAACCGAAAGCAATATTCAATGCGAATGTAAGTTGGTAGAAAGGTTGAAGTGGCTGTCGATCTACAGAGGCACTTAGGCACAAGAGAGGCCCGTTGTGATGCGAGAATAATTTTTTTTGACTCTCTCTTACTCACTGAACTCGGAAAACCATCTGCTTCGTTTAACGAACCGCACTATCCCCTTTAAAGTGAGCAGGCACTGAGAGAAGATTTGAGAGAAAGGGTGTACCAAGGGCCGATACTTTTCTCCTTGCCAAAGCCGGGCACTGGTACATGAGATGGACGATAGATTCCTTCTCCTCCTTGATAGAAGTCATTAAACCCTGCGCCCAATCGTTGCGCATGCCACCCTATGAGGCAGTGGCCCTTAAGAACGCCCACAGAGCGCTTCGAGTTATGCCTAAAAGTTGCTTGGTGCAATGCGCATTCATAGATAGCCAGGACTGCCTTGTCATCGCACAGGATAATTCAACATCACAGGACTTTCTAGCGTCCCTCAAGATATTTTCGCCTGATGGCCAGTTTAACCGATGTTATTGGTTCACCTATTGAGAAGGAGGAAGAGACCCCTGGTAGCAAGATACTAAGCTTTGCTAGTTCATCAGCTTCACAGCTGCCCTGAAAACCTTTATGTACAGGTACCCAAATCAATTAAACAACCGAAAGTTTCGATATCTCTCTAAGAGATGCACGGCATTCAGCAACAATTATGGACACTGTACAAGAACCAGCAAGGGACTTAAATAAAAGCCGCTTGGCTGTCTTTGAAAATCCCAATATTAGCTCTAAAAAATCAATTATACAAAAGCCCGTCAATAGCCTAAAAAATAGGCGATGTAGTCAACACTCGTTGGAGCGGGAATTCCTTCCGCCAAAATCCTCGCATGCCCGAGCTTTGTTATATTCCATCCAGATATACAATTCAGTCTCACAGTAGCAAGATTAGCTTACTGTAAAATCAGTAGATTGCTCGGTAGCCAATGAAGCAACACGTAAAGTGCCTGCCACGTAAAGTGTATCCTAACTAACAATGTGTTTGGAAACGCTTACCAAAGATGATAATAAATTAAGAAATATGTAAAATGGGCTCGAAATAAATCAAAAGAAAGATATATTAAACGTTTTAAAACCCTTTGCAAAAAGCTGCTTGGAATACAAAAATTAAAGTTTTTAAATACAGCGCCAGACAGTAGCATATAACACATGACAATAACATATTTGCAGTAAGGCAAGGTCACATTAAGTAGGAATTTAGTAGCTGCAAGATTGTATGACCCTATATGATTTTGGGTATCTTGCTCGTGTAAGTTGATCGCCTTCTGCACACCGCAACCTCTATCATAACGGAATCGGACAAGCACTCAAGCTTTGGATATGAATTGATATGTTTACCGGTTCAACTAGTAGAAGACACGCCCTTTGACTAGCTTGCACAGTTGTCAATGCCCTTATGAGTGAGAACTCAGAATATTTTGACTCTTCTGTTGTCACTAAGTCTGCCCAGGGCCTCAATGCAGTCAGAAACTCACGTCGATTTATGTCTGTGAGATATTAGCATTGTAGCCATACCCAACGGGAATCGCGGTAATGTATGCTGGCGTAATGCATGAATCAAACAATGCTGGTAATGCACATTTCCGACTTCCAAAGCTATTTTCCGGCAATTATAAGATATACTCGTAAACATGACTTGGAGCATGGAAAATGCTGCAAGGGAGAAAGCTCATATGTTATAAGTCCAAGACTGGCCAATGAAATTCACTCGCAGAAACAAGGGGAAAAGAACTTGCGAGCATACATCGGTTATGAGTAGTCTGCTATATAAAGCGGAAAGATGAAAATTTCGAAGCATTTCAAATCATCACGCACGGGTAAGTAAAATGTATGAAGACAATTCCTCCTAGTAGCAAAGAGCATGCGCTATTGGAATTTCCAATGAGCGTCAGCATGCAAAAACCACACATGCAGAGATACGATCGGCCGCCGGCCAAAGCTTTCATTCATATTGAGGCGTATAAATGCGAGAATACGATGTCGTACTTTCCAAAAAGCTCTTATACATAAAGCTATAGAGCTAAAAGCATGAGTTTCCCCTTGTATAAATCTTCCCAGCCTAGGACATGCAATGTTAAAAAGAAACAACGCGTAATGGTCCGGTAATGCTTACACGCATTACGCGTAATGCTTACCGAATATATCCGTAAGCATTATTTTTCCCGTTGGGTAGCTTGACTGGCTGCGTAAATGTTGATCCAAACCACTGTAGTGTCTTTGACGTATATCTTATCACAAAGATCTCTACTTCGAAAATACTACAGTCTGTCTGTTTGTCATTCTGGTCTGTAAAGTCCCAACGGGAAAAATAATGCTTCCGGATATATTCGGTAAGCATTACGCGTAATGCGTGTAAGCATTACCGGACCATTACGCGTTGTTTCTTTTTAACATTGCATGTCCTAGGCTGGGAAGATTTATACAAGGGGAAACTCATGCTTTTAGCTCTATAGCTTTATGTATAAGAGCTTTTTGGAAAGTACGACATCGTATTCTCGCATTTATACGCCTCAATATGAATGAAAGCTTTTCCCCGCGGCCGATCGTATCTCTGCATGTGTGGTTTTTGCATGCTGAAGCTTATTGGAAATTCCAATAGCGCATGCTCTTTGCTACTAGGAGGAATTGTCTTCATACATTTTACTTACCCGTGCGTAATGATTTGAAATGCTTCGAAATTTTCATCTTTCCGCTTTATATAGGAGACTACTCATAACCGATGTATGCTCGCAAGTTCTTTTCCCCTTGTTTCTGCGAGTGAATTTCATTGGCCAGTCTTGGACTTATAACATATGAGCTTTCTCCCTTGCAGCATTTTCCATGCTCTAAGTCATGTTTACGAGTATATCTTATAATTGCTGGAAAATAGCTTTGGAAGTCGGAAATGTGCATTACCAGCATTGTTTGATTCATGCATTACGCCAGCATACATTACCGCGATTCCCGTTGGGGTAAGCTGCATCAGTCATTTTTGTTGTCGTTGTAGATCCACCGGTGAAGATGCTAAGGTCTACTGTGGCTATTTGCTGATTCAATTCCTGCCCATCTGTTACGGTCGCTTTACATCTTCGTCTGAAACGAAGAGGCGGCACAAAGTTGTCAGTACATCTTGCGTGTCCTACAAAATACCTGTGTGGCCTAAGAATCTTCACCCATAGTGTCCCGATTCCTCAAACGTGACAGCAGCTTTGGAGCAACGCTTCTAGCAAAGAAGTCGAGCGAGAGAAAGTGAAGCAGCACATGTAACGCAGACGAAGGAGTAGTGGCTAAAGTACCTACTTTACTTAGAGCCGCAAATTGCTGAACTCGAAATGAAACTGGCTGACGCTCTTTTTACCAGTTGAATTTATATTAATTTATAATAAACTTGGTGTACAAAGCTGCAAAAATTTCAACTTGCCGGATTTTACTTAGCTGGATCTGTTTTTACCTCCAAAGCCCCAATTGGTAAAAATTCAAGGAGTTTTATCGGAAAATATATTTGCTACCCCTGGTGTCCCACAACGTAGCCCATCTTGACCCAGTTCTTTTTAACATATTCATCTCAAAATACCTAATGTGCTTTATCCAGACGATCTCAAACTGTATCACACAATTGAATCACTCATGCACTTTTTCTTCAATCCAAGCGTGACTCACTTCCTCAGAGGTGGAATATAAACAAGATCTCGCTTAATATTACGTGCGTTATTTTACAACTTAGCAGAGCAGGTTAACGTAAGGTTGCAAAAATACGATCCGAGCAGAAAAATTGTTGCATTCACTGAGGTTGGTTGTTAAATTAGAATGACACATAGTAAAAACCTGAATGAAAGCTTATCTAGGTTTTAATCTAGGTTTTAATCGAAATCAGATATGAAACTTGTGTATGAAATAATGTACAATATACTGTACATTAAAACACTGAAAAACAGTCTGCACACTAAAAGATTTGGTGTAAAATAATTAAATGTGCCAATTCATTCAGTTCCATCTGCCGGTTTCACAATAATCAACAGAAGTGGTACGAACCGTTTAGAACACTCTTATTGTTATCAGTACACTCAACATGTCAGCCCGCAAACAACTGCTGCCAAGCATATTCTGCTTCAAAAACGCGACATATGCAGGATTTTGTTGTTGTATTATATACTTAACAAAATTTGATCTGCTCGGGAGTGCAAAAAAACGCACCTACTATAACAGAACACTTACTTCCTCGGCAACCACTTGTTAACTCGTTGATTTCGGTGTTGTCTTGAATGGGAAACTTCGTTTCACCTTGCACTACGACAATATAATTTCCCGTGTGAATAAACAGCACGGCCTTAATAATCGACAAGCCAAGATTTTTAAAAGCTTGTGGGCGACTAGATGATTATACTTTGCACTCGTACGCCCTCTTTTCGAATTTGATTGCATTATCTAGAACCCGACTTCGAAAATTTATACCCCTGAGATCGGACTGGACTATTTAAACATAAAACCACTTACATCCAGAAAACTGCTTCCCATTTGTCGTCACTAGAGACGTTATCAGAGTGATATATATCCCCGTAAACAAGGACCACCGGGTCCAATCGTCTGCTGAAAGATAGTCCACATTCAACCATATAAGCAGCTGTTGAGCCGGTAAATAAGTGCTGTAGGATGCTCAATGGCTTTAGCAACCTTTATTCCCCAACGATTATCACATTATTCTTCAAATGCATTTTTGCACCGTAATTTATAAGGTTTTTGTAAATTTTGTTTTAAACTGTAATTCCATTATTTGATTGTTATTTATTTATTATCTATTTCTTACTTCTTTATTGAATGCTTGATTACTTATTTATGTAGTAATTATTTGTACCTTACTTTTAACTAATGACCGAAGAACTTTAGAGTTCAAATCACTTTGGCCAAAAATTCTTATTTATATACACATATATATATATATATATATATATATATATATATATATATATATATATATATATATATATGTATATATATATATATATATATTTATATATTTATGTACATTTATATATATATATATATACATATATATATATATATATATATATATATATATATATATATATATATATATATATATATATATATATATATACATATATATATATATATATATATTTATATATATATATATATATATATATATATATATATATGTATGTATATATGTATGTAGCGCGTTCCTGAGATTTTTTGACAGAATTTTTTTGATTATATATATATATATATATATATTTATGTATATACATATATATATATATATATATATATATATATATATATATATATATATATATATATATATATGTATATATATATATATATATATAATCAAAAAAATTCAGTCAAAAAATCTCAGGAACGCGCTATCCGATTGAGCTGAAATTTTCAGAATACATTGGTGTATATGCAGAATAGTGCCTCACAAAAAGCTAATAATCTTCAACCCTTTATCGCCGGCGTCCATTTTAGTGATATTTTAAATATACCTATTACTCTGTCAACAAATAATTTTTGCAAAAACAATGTTTATGGAATGAATTTCTAACATGTTTTAATGTAAATATGATAATATTTTTGAAATTTCTAACCCTATGTGTGCGCTAGGTGCCTAAAATGAGATTGGAAAAATTTGAAAATTTTTGAATTGTGATAATTTTTGACCAGATTATCAGATCATTATGATATTACTTATTGATATGACATATTGGTATTACCAAGTTAAAGACTCGTGTAGTTTTTTATGAACGTACTGGCAACCCTGCAGCTACGGCAGGCATTGAAAGTGAAAACCTTCAAACAATCGACTCTAATTTCAAATTTTCGTTTTTTACACTGAAAACCAACTCAAACAGCAATGTTATGCTTTGTTTATACAACTACACGGCGGACAAGAACGGTAACCTTCCTCTAATTTACTTATATTTTAAGCATCAAAAAGTTCTGTTCACGAGAACTCAGGACCCAATCATCGAACACAGTTGAAATTCACAGTATATATTGACATTAAATAGGACCAGGTTTAATAGTATCGATTTGGGAATGCGGGCAAATCTGTGCCACCTTGAAAAATTATAACGAAAAAAACTGCTTTTTGCTCTATGAACTTTGATGTAGTCACCAGGTTTGCATGAGATTGACACAGTAGCTGCACCTTACTCTGAGCCATATTTGGTAGAAATTTGATTGAAAAACTCGTTTGGTGCTGCCAGCTATAGGAATTTAGGTGTTTTGGGTTTTGAAAATTCGCTCAGGAAAATAAAGCTTTTAGCCCTATAACTTTCAGTCCAGTCATGAAATCAAAACGAATTTCATTTATGATAAATGGAACTTATTATAAGCATTATTTAAACGGAATCTGGCTAAAAAGCCATTATAGGGTTGACAGCTATTGTTGGTTTTGTATTTAATTGCAATATCTTTATTAAGCGATTTTATCGTAAAATTTTTAAATAGTAATGATCTTGTAGTGATAATAAGCAACAAATAATAAGTTTTCGAAAATTTGAAAACTTTTGCGTCTGGTCGCCCTAAATTTCTTTGTAGCCTTATTACTTCCAATGCAGCCTTCGGATAAAAACGAAATTCGCAGGATAATTTGATTTCCATGTGAGGCAGGTGTGATATATTTTTGGCTTTGATGATAGCGAAGGGTTGCCAGCGCGAGGCGTTTTTTTTTGCTATTTTCATCAAGTATTCATATTGCAAACATTTACAATGAAAACAAATTACCAATGTTGAAATATTCTATAAAATTTAAAATATTCTAAGTTCTAGAAATTTTTCGGTCCCAAACATCTTCCGTTTTTTGATCCCAAACATCTTTCTTTCCCTGTAACTTTCGACGAAGTAATCAGAAAAAATCGAGAACGATAAAGTTATTTGATTTCGACGTGAGGCAATTGTAGCAGACTTTTAGTGTCAGTGCTGGTAAAGTGTTGCAAGCAAAAAGCATTATCTATGATTACGGTATGTTATGCTGCTTTGAAGGCTAAATCTTGAAATTCATGCAAGTAGTAGTCTTGAAATCCTTTCCATCATATGAGTTTAAATGCATTGTTCAGATCAAAGTGGTTTTGCACATGAAACAGGTTGGAGCACGTGTGGTAGAATATGCACTCAAAATCTGCATGATTCTTCTATTGTACATCGAACATTAGTATTTCTAGCGGCTCAGGTGTGCTTGAGTTTTTTTATTGGTATTGAATTCATTCGTAGTGTTTTCTTCTTTTCCTGTTTTAATTTTTTTCGTATATATACTCACACATAGATATATATGTATATACTATATATATATATATATATATATATATATATATATATATATATATATATATATATATATATATATATATATATATATATATATATATATATATATATATATATATATATATATACATATATATATATATCTATATATATATATATATATATATATATATATATATATATATATATATATCTATATATATATATATATATATATATATATATATATATATATATATATATATATATATATATATATATATATATCTATATATATATATATATATAAACAAATATTTATATATATATATATATATATATATATATATATATATATTAATATACATATATATATATATATATATATATATATATATATATATATATATATATATATATATATATATATATATATATATAGATATTAAATTTATAACTTGCTTGGCAAATAAACAAAGCACAATAATTCGTATCGGGCTAGAGTTGTAGAGAATAATTTATCCATGATCATACATCAGATATAAATAAGTAAAGTGCAAGCTTTCGAGGAATCACTTTACAGTTCCTAGTAGTCCAGGGAAATTCGACATATAAAAGGGATAACATTGGAAGAATTAGGGGAAAGCTGGATTTTGGTGTGAACCTTGATATGGACGTTCTGAACAAAATGTCACGAATCCTCATCGATCCGAGCGCTGCGTTACATTTTACGCGGAACCAAAAGTTGTTTTTCGTACTTATCTCAGTAATGATCACCTCAATAAATGTATACAGAATCCTCCTGTGTACAGAATAGTAATGTATGAGGAATTTTGTAGCTTAAAAAAATTTCTACAAAGAAGATTTGGCAGCTTTTTCTTGTGACGATAACGGTTTTTGAGATGGTTTGGTTAATAAACTGATAACTTTGATGTTTCTCATGAAATGTGCACCTTCGAGGTTGAGTACAAGGTGTGTTTTTTAATGTGGTATTCCCAGTAGGCCTAATCCATGTTTGTTTTTGCTTGGAAAGCAGTTATTTTTTTAGTAAATTATTATGAATTTGCTAATTATTTTGTTTTTTGTTTTTTTAATTATTTATATTTTAAACAGGAGGTATTAATTTCAATAATCATTCCTCTGCAGACTCTATTTCAATATTTTTTTGTTTTCCTCTTCATAATCTTCTTCTTTTGTTGTTTCCTGCATTTCGATGGATTCAATGAGGAAACAAGGTGGATCTAAATCATCAATAGGGTCGTAATCATTGGTGTTGTTCATCTCGTGTGATACGTTTAAGCACGCCTGTCCAAGACAATTATCACAAACCGATGAGCAATATAACCTAACTTTTCTGCAGCCGCAGTCTATTTTAGTTTTAATTTCTGGAGCAGGTGAAAGCTGGGTTTTAATTGGCTCCAAAATGGTATCGCTGAGCTTCCATCCCCAATCAACAGAAATAAGCTCATTGCCTGACCTCATTTGAACTTGGTAATACACACAATATAAATGCTGCTGAGCAGCACTAGAAGTTGGCGGAAGAATAGATAGTTGAGTTAGTTGGTAATTAGTTAGAGATAGTTGGTTTTTTAAGCTGTATAGATCTAATAAAAGTTGAATTTCAGTGAGTAATAATAGTTACTTTTTGTGCTGGAGCTTGATACATAGCCACCAGAAAACGACTTTGACTGTTGAAGACCACCTCTGGAGAACACTCTGTCCTACTAAAAATCTCTGCAACGTTTATAAATTCCTCCTTTCTTTCAAATAATTTGAACACATCAATTTTCTCTTTATCGAAAATCGCTGAAGTAGTGCCACAATCTCTCATTACATGCAAAAATAAAATATGAGCTTAACACTGTGGATGTGTTTTCAAGCTTTTTGAAGAATATATTTTAGTTTCAATTTTGATATATATGTATTAACGTCGGATCGTTACTCCACTCAGTTATAGACAGAATTATGTCTTGATACTATCTTGCTTGTTCATACTCCTATCGTGTGCATGACCAGCACACTCTATGCGTAAGCCCATGAAATACTTATGCAGAACAGAATTCTGTCCCAGTAAATTCGTTGTTGTTGTTTCCAGCTCTTCTGTTCTGTTCTGTATAGAGGAGCAAAAAAAAAACACGCCTTGTATAAATAAAGCGTTGAGAATGCATACTGTATGTTATAACTGTTTAAATCAATATATCTCAAAAACGGTTACCATTACAAGAAAAAGTTATGAAATCTTTTTTGCAGGAAACTTTCTAAGCTACAAATTTGACTTGTATTCTTTTTCTGAACCGGTGATCATTTTTGAGATATTTACGAAAAATCACTTTTAGTTACTTTTGACCCCATGTAAAAGGTAACGCAGTACTCGAATCGATGGGGACTTTTGACATTTTGTTCATAACGTCAATATCAAAGTTTGCACCAAAATCCAGCTTTCCCCTAATTTTTCCGAAGCACCGAAGCACATCTGCTGAATGTTGATATTTTATTAAATAAGTTTTGCATAAGTTAGTTGAAAGCTTCGTACATTTTGATAGAAGAACAGAAGATCACCCTTCACCCAGACAGTCCTCAAAAGCTTTTATATGCACATTATTTACGTATTGAAAATTTTCAAAACATATTTAGTTATCCCACTTGATAGTTCTAACTTCTTCTAATTCCTCATTCCAGTATCGATAAAATCATGCATTTATTACAGCTTTACAACTTTCATTCAAGCTGATACATTTATTATGAAGATTAAATCTACCATGATTTTAGAACTTTATTCGACTTACAACGTTTCAATGCCAACTAACTCTTCCTTATTCAAACATCCATCAGTATAGTCAACATTTTACTCCACAGAACACTATCAGCTTCGTCGAAGAAACAGGACACCGAAGATATGTATGATATCGAATCAGGACGACAAAGAAAACTTTTCGATAATCCCTTTCAGCCATATGTGACTTTCGACTCTTCTTCTTATCGATGTATGATTTCCACGAGCCTTGGAGGATCAGAAAAGTTGACACAAGTACAATAGAAGCTCAAAACTGAATCCAGTGAGCACTATGCGAGTATGTTGAGTCCTTCGAGACGAACTGAAACTGAATGTTGTATGATACGATACGTACAGTTTGAACGCTTCGAAACGGTAAAGTCTCCAAACTAAACTTGAGATCAGGGTGGAATATAAGTTTTATGGTGTCAGGGTAATTACCCGCATATGGTGGTCACGCTATGCTTCATGACGATGTTATCCGATATAGTGCTGCACAGAGGATGTTGTTCATGGATCTTGACAAGAGTAATACTCTTAAGGTTACGTCTGTCTGGGAGCATGGAATTATGCTGTTGAGCATATTTAGTGAATATTTCGATAATGTTATTTGCATTTTTGTTTTCATGAAATTATAAAGCATGTAGCATATAGCCAGAGCGAAAATCAAACCTGCAAAGTACAGGAATTTATGTGACTAAAAAACCAAAAAAAGTTAAGTGCAGATTCACGTCACCCGATTCTGAGCATTTAACATCAAAAACTGTACAGCAAAATTATTTTGCTGAATTAGCCATGACTTAATTCTCCGTCTAGCACCAAATCAATTTCTGAAAATTGGGAAAATTACGTTTTCAATCAGCTTCAAGCTTTCTGACAATTGCTGGATACTACACATTTTGCTTTAAGTCTTTGATAATTGAATTCCTATCCTAAAAACTTTGTGATTAATTTTACCAATAGATTGAAAGCGCAACTATAATCTGTCCATATATTCTAATCTGAATCATCACACTCTTGCCGAAAGAGCTGTACTCTACCCATCACTTACAATTTTATTAAGTATACGTCTATGTTTCTTCGGTACATTCACCATAATCCGATATCCTGGTCCAACAAAACTTAACTACGTAAGTAATTCAGCATCTCTCTAACATATGCGTTTTCATCATGTTCCAAGGATATACCACCACTGCCGCCTCCAACGACTCTCTGCTCAACTAAATTCATCAGAAATTCATGACATCTCAATTTCAATTATCGAAGACCCAACTTTATGTGAAATAATCTCGCGTCTTCGTTGCACGAAGAAAAAGATGAATTAAATTTTCTCGGGGATCCTTTCGACACTGGCACTGTAGCGTGTAGGAATTCTGCGACTTGCAACGTATGAACATCGGAAGGCGGTCGAATATGGCGTTGCTTTTACGTGAAGACTTCGTGTTGGTTTTGAATAGTAACTTCTTGAATAGCAGACGAGAACAAGAGTTACTGAACTACAAAGGCCAGTATTCTCCATCGGGAGTGTGTTCAATATCCTTACTATAGCAGCTCCGGCTGTTCAATGTCACGAAATAGCTACTTTCTGATGCTTGCTATTTGACAGTCAGGTTGTCCAAGATTCCGGAATAGCTACTATGGTAGCAGCTATTTGTTGCTCGCAATCAGAACGATAGCAAGAAAGTAAATAAGCAAAATGTACGTGGGTACACAGCTAACACATATTCAAACGTCATTTTAGATTAGAAATGGAAATAAGAAGAAGAAATCTTCGCGCTTTGGTGACAGAGAAGATGAGCAATAAATTTGAAAATAGTGCTATTGTAAACTAAATACGGGCTTTTAAGCACTTTAACCCACTCGAGTTTTAAGTAGGCTTTTACACAGCGCAAATCATCTTCAGTTTTTAGAAGGCGAGTGTGAAGTGCAAAAGGTCGGGTACGCTGATTCGTGTATCAAATTTTCAACGTTTCTCTTTTACTCTTTTTCATAGACATGGCGTCCAAAGCCGGTAATAAATGAGACGTTTTAGTTTAAACGTTCTTAATTTTACAGCTGTATGATTAAAAACTCATAAATTACATGCAATTTCCGAAGTTCTTAAAATAAAACTTCAAAAAATTTGTTACTGAGTTGTGCTGTGTAAAAGCCGACCTACGTAGCAGCTCTTGGTTGTCCAATATCCATAGCTGCTTCACCTAGCTACTGCAAATTTCGACACTTGCTAAAATGATGCTATGCTATGCTTTTGGAGCAGCTACAGCATGCACATTAAATACACCCCGGGTAAAACTGAAAGAAGGACGCTGACTGAGTATTCGTCGTCGTCACCGTTGTCGATGGTCCTTCGGGCCATACAAGCGTTTACAATCTAAAATTTCATCATTCGTGCAAATGGCTTTCGTTGAATATGTTCTATTCGTGTCTAATAGGTTTTACATACAATTATCGTGACGCGGAAATTCGAAAATACTATAGGATTTTTGTTGGCGAAACCATATCTATTATTCAAAATAAAGCTCATGGAAGTCTACAGCGTAATAATTGAGCGAGTTAGATGAGGAAGGCTGAATTGGAAAGCAAATTTTGAAGTATGTAAGAATGGTGGATAGAACGTAAGAGCCTCGAGGTTTTTAGACTCTAATGCACGCCTTTAAGAAAGAGTTCTTGAGCAAGTTGAAGGATATTTTCTGAGCTATGTGAAAGACTAAAACAGAAAATTTGAAATATAAGTTTAAGGATATTTAAGCTTTAATATAGTTCAAGATCTAGAGTTACATAAAAAAAAAGTTGATGAATCCATTCAGTAACTTTATGACTTTGTTGAGACAAATTTTAGTATGGACAAATTAAGACTTTATGTTAAAATGTTGAAGAGCTGCTAGATTAAAGATAGATGAATTTTGCTATGCTTTTTCTAATAATAATCTTTCCTTTATAGGTCTTCAGGGCCAGATTTCCTTCATATATACGAATTGGGTTCCAGCCCACTGCAGCTTATTGAATCTGACTTCATGTGTAATCTCACAGGTACGACATCTTTAATATATTTTGCTGTCATATAGGCAGTGAAATTATATACCAGAGAAACCACAGATATATCACGAGATTCACTTCTCGAACGCAGATATGAGTTCGCAGCTTTTCTTATTCATCCTTCCAATGAGCAAATAAGGACTGTCAAGACAATGGTCAACTTCAGAAGGAACTTGAATTTCTGGGAAAGCTGAAAAAGGTTTTACTGATTGCTAATGGCCGCATGGAGATTTTTCGTCAAAGTTTTTATCGGATAGGAGTTTTGCCCCCAGATTTAGAATGATAAATTTGTTCGAGCTAAACACACATACTTTTTTGAGCTAGGTACCTTTATTGATTTTTAATGCCAACTCTGCCACCATATATTTCGTTTTTCCCCGATTTTCGTGTAGCCTCATGCTCTATGCTGCCTTCTCAATTTGAATTTAAGATTCTTCATTGACTAGTTCATTTCGGCTTATAATGCCAACGTCATTAGCAAAAACCAGTAATTGACTTCGGAACACTTTTTCCAATGTGAGGCGTCTCGCTGTAATGGGCCATGACAAACTCGTCTGTATCTCTCAGTAATAGGTCTTAATCTGGCCTTGTACATTCTTAACGGTCAGCCTTGTTGGTCTTATCAGTTTGGCTGGGAATCCGCAATTTCCTACGGCAGTGCAAATTTTAGGGTTGGTCTTCAATTAAAATCTCTTGTTGTCCTTTCAGGCAAAGTAACAATGTGTATGCTCTCTTGTTTAACTCACTATGCGGTAATACTTTTACGTCGGATTTAGTTTCTCTCTATATTATTTTAGCATTTCATTACTCTGTTTTTCATTCAAGACTTTCGTCTTGACTTGGCGATTTCGTAAGTCCTTACATGTGGCGGCATTCTAAGTTTTCGTTGTCGGCTGGCAGTCATTGTGGAACTAGTGATTCTGACCACTTGCCTCTCAAAAGGGTATGACATCGCTGGTTGATCAATTAAATATAGATTAGATTTGCTTATCGTGCGATAAAGGATCTGCTTGAAACATATGTACAAGGGAAAGTCTGGCTGCTTGCTTCACTCACAGTGAGAAACTTGGGGCGTAGTAACCCCATACCAAAGACGCTAATACAAGTGGGACTCTACTGTTTGTTGGTTTCACAAAGTTGTAGGCTCAGAACCCATGAAGAGCAGCGTCTTTGCACTTATCAAAAACTCGTATATGGAAGGCTATTGTTTCTAAAGGAAGAATTTGGCTCTCAGGAAAATAACGACTTAGCACTTACCAAGCTAGTGAAAAAAGAGGCCTGCTGTCCTTTCCAGAATAGCATTGACCTTACAGAAGGTAGTGACACCAGGCCTACCTTATCTAGTGCATGGCGGGCTTTGTCACAACACTTAGCTTGGGAACGCGCTGTTTAATCGAAAAGTTGAAGAGCTACACACTCCTCTCAAAAGTGAATAACAATTCGGTACTATGAGCCGCATATAACCTTTGTGCTTACTTTGGTGCTCACAAACCTGTTATTAAATGCAGGCTCCTTATTCGGAATTTTTTTCGAGTGGAGTGTCTGTGATGCCTTACCATAATCGAGCGAAAGATGTGGCTGATGTCCATACTAATCTGAAAGTTATAATTAAGAATATAATGGTGTTGACCATTGTAGCTATCATGGTTTCCGTCTTAATGTCGAGCTTCTGATTGAACACTTTGAAGCAGGTGCGAAGGCTTCACAGTTCCAATGGTATAAACTAATCATTTCTGTTATTTTCGTTATTTGCTTGGACCTCAACTCAAGAGCTTTCCAATGTTTGCGATACCCAAGGCTTAGTTAGGTTAAGTTGTACTGACTGACACTAGGCTACACATATACCTAGTTGGTCCATAGTTGTACCTGATAAATGGACCAAGAGAAAGGAAGTTCAGTCCAAGCGGCCATCGAAAGCACGGGACTTTTTCACGAACTAAATGATGTCCATCAGCCTCTGCTCTGTCACTTACAAGAGATCCACCATCCAAGGCTCACCGAAGCAGCGCTGTTTGGTTTTTCCCAGTGCCGAGCAGTGACATAAAAGATGCTGGTTTGTTTCTGAGACCCCCCGCTCTTGAAACTTCCTACATGTGTCACTGGTTACAAGTCCCATTTTTATGCCATGCTTTGCTACAAGACAGTGGCCAGTAATGATATCGAGCAGCCGTTTGCAGTCAGTCCACGTGTATGACCTCCACATGATTTTGGCTACCCTGCAGGTATGAGTTGCACGCCATCTAAACATCGCACTTTGCAGCATTTTTGAGTCGATCGAGTACTTGATTGTTTGGATAGAAAGTGGGATTTATACCGATCCTGACAGAAGAACACTAGCCTTGTGCTAGGTTAATGCTCTAATAATCATTAACACAGAAAATGTTGACCCTTCTGCTGCTGCCCAGTCTATTCAGGGCCTGAATGAAGTCGAGTACACACTTAATCACTAAAGTGATTAGGAAACCTGAAAGCTGCTTCCATAGCTGCGTCTGCAGAATATGCTACAATTGTTTAAAAGCCGTCAGTGTATATGCTACGCCCATTTGCTGATTTTATTCCTGCCCATCTCGCACAGTCGTTCGATATCCTCGCTCGAAGCACAGAGTGGGGACCAGGTAGCCAGTGGTTCCTGCATACTCCCGCTCAATACGGCTGTGGTTACTCCTAGTGCTCCAATTCCATAAGCTTGACAGCAACTTTTGCCGCAGTGCCTCGAACAAAGAGATCAAGTGGAGAGAGATGAAGCAAGACGTTCAGCGCAGACGAAGGAGTTGAGGTTAAAGCACCTGTTGTGCAGAGAGCCACCAACCACTGAGCTCTGTTCTCCATGCCAGCAAAGGTGGTTTTATTCACTGCTAGCCACCAGACCAAGCATCCGTAAGCAAGGATTGGCCAAGATTTCGCCATGTAGATCCAGTGCGTTGAAGCAGGGCTTAAACGACTCTCTTTCTGGCGTAAATCGCGTTGTTTGTCTGCTTGGCTCTCTCCTCTTAATTCCCCTTTCAGGTGGACTTGCTGCCCAGATTAAGACCCAAGTACTTAGTTTGTGACTTAAGACTGCCCAACCCGATTGGGTCTAATTAAGGAATTTTGTACTTCCTTGTGAAATGTGCAAGATCAGTCTTATTGGAGTTAATGCTAAGGCCCACGGTATTCGCTCACTGCTCAACTAGCCCCAGAGCATGCTCGATGAGCTGACCAAACGTTTGCGGCACCCTATCCGAGACTAAGATTGCAATATCATCAGGATAGGCCACAACCTACTTTCCAACCTTCCCAAAATTGATTTTGTAGACATATTCTACAAGAGAGGGAATATAACTCCTCCTTGTGGTGTGCCTCTGTGCATCTTCCTTATGATTTGCGCCCCCTCCTCTTCGCTGATATGAGCTTTTGCTTAAGCATGTTGCTTATCCAGCTATAAATAGCGTAGGTGTCGTCAGTATCTAAAAAAGCTCCAAAAGTGAATGCTTTGTAGTGGAGTGCCATTTGTATTTCGAGGACTACCCTCAACGGTTTATACTCATGACTAATAGGTTAGTTTTTCAAGAGTGCGCCTCTTTCAAACTCTCTTTGCTGAGTTTCAACGGTAATCTGATGGTAAGATTTTGGGCTTGGAATACCTCATAAATATAATGATCCGAGTCAATGTAGGATTGCCGATATACGAGTAGTCTCACTTTCAACAGTTTACTTAAGGTTCTGCTATCTACCAATATATGATGAGCTTGGTTGAAAGTAGTATTATTTGGAGATAACAAGCTGACTTTCTTGCCGCGCAAACCAAATACTCGAAACAAGCAATTTCTGAGCCGCTATTTTAATACTTTTGTTAAAATCTCGCAAGAACTCGCCATAGTACGATTATGAGCCATATTTAGGGCAGGTAGCAAGGGCTCGTTTTATATCTTGGAAAAAGATGTCTTTACTGTTAACAGTAAAATCTTCCCTAGGGGTATGAATGAAAATGGGGCTAATGTTATAAACATTTCCTCAGATACGTAAAGTTTATCGTCCAACTACTATAAAATGAGCCAGTTACTTAAATATGACATTTCTAAATGTTATCAGAAATTTTTAATATATCATATTTTAATGTACTAAACCACATTACTTCCAGGAATCCAGCACAAAAAACCAATATCCATTCTATATTTATGTCTAAGGAAAGATTTCTAACTCAAGGGACTCAAAGCATTCGTGCTCCTAACAAATCCTTTAGGCACACTGGCTCCCCCCAACTTCCACCTCATAGAAGACTTTGATATATGAGCTACATATATACCAAACAGGAAGGTCTCTTTGGTAATTTTTTGATAATTGACATGAATAATATATGCAGAGAACGGCATGGTATCGTGATGCACGCACCTTTTACCTAAATCAAATGAGGCCCAGGCCATACTAGACCAGAACACAAGACGGTAAATAGTTCCAAGTCTGCACGACATGTTTATCACTCCAACAGTCCGTACGTGTTCGACAACAAATCACACCATTTATTGGATAAGTTACAGAATAAGGAGAGTCTCACCAAACTCTATTCGATAGAGACGTATCGTGAAACATTCTACGAGTATATGATTTGCAATGCAGGCAAAGACTAGGAAATCGTTGGGCCAACATACTAGGAAAACTCTCACGAATACGACCTATCAGGGTGGTAATTTATTGAATAGTTTTGAATGCAGAAATATTCTCGGGCGAGTCTTTTCGATGCCAAGCGACAGTATGGCATAGCATGTTGTCTGTAGTGACTATTCTGCCTAACATATTTCATAGTCAGCTAGATTTTAAGTCTTCTCTCAATAACGTCAAAAACGGAAGTGAGCGAGGAGAACCTATGTCAGGTGGTTAGAGATTTCTAGTACCTTCAAACATAGCAAAGTCACTTTCATCGTCGAGTGACTTCTGAGATGATTTATTTAAAGGTCATATCGTACAAAGGTTTTGCGTCTCGTCAATTTGAAGGGGTTAAATTGAGAATAACTCTCTAATACTCGCGGCTTATTGTACCCTTTGCATGAGTATGCTATGAAATAACAATTTGTATGTTAATAATGCAAAGTACTCTTCACTTCACCGGTTACATATGCAATCGTGTCTAGTGTACTCTATGGTTGGGGGCCCCAACTTGGGGCTGTGTGTCTTCGGGCATTAACAAGCTGAAAGAAGGGGATGTCGAAGCAACATCGGTAGCGTAGTGAAAGATAAATACAGTGAAGCTTTGAAAATATTATTATAGGGTCATATTAAAATAGGTATGCAATTGAACTTTAATGGAAGTTTATTAGACCTAGTTGATTTCCCAGGAGATTGCTAGTGAGGCCAACAACGGTGAAAAGGACAATGGATTTTATGGTACATGGTACAATTTCGAATGGGTATTTGAATGGGAGTTAATGATATGAATGACCAATGAAGTGAATTGAGGGAAATGAATTGAAGTGGAATAGCAAATTAATGAATTAATTTGGAAATTATTTTTTATTTATTTTCGAAATGTTGTTTAAATGGAACTTTCAGGTGCTCGTTCTCATAGTTTATGAGTATATTTTGCAATAAATAGTGCTGAATTTAAATATTGGACAGTTGTTTAGCTTTCTGATGCTCTTTTAGACTGATTGGTCCACAAGAGATACCGTTATTAATTTTACTTCATCAACTATTTTATCAGTGATTTTACAACTAATATAGCAATTATTATAGTGATTTATATACAAACCAATGTGAAATTCATTAGTATTTAAAAATTAAAAATTGTTTTAATTTTTGTCGCAGCCAAATGCCTTGATTTCACTTCAAAATTTATAAATAGCTCCAATAGGAAAACTATTGAAGTCTTCTCAGGCATGCTGGTTCTGGAAAGCGAATGGAAAAACTGCAATGTTTTGCGTGTTTCTTAATCAAAATTAAACACTTCAATGTTTCTCCGGAAACAATCATCCAAATCTCTCTCTTTGCATTACACATTTATCGAGAACATTTTGCAATCAATTCAATCAACACACACATCACCATTTTATCTATTTTCCCTTGACTTCCGCATATCACATTTCATCGTTTGTAAAACTTCATCTTCCTCAACCATGTCGTCATTCTTACAACCAAAACGATGGCCCATATGAAATTACCTGCCTACTCCTATCCCACAACCCAATGTCATCTTATCCCTTCGTATCACATGCTTTTCCAAAACTTCACTTTTCCGAACAATATAACCGTCGAAAGTTTTCCAAACATATTTCGCAACATCATCACCTACACATAGAACTCAACGTTTCACGTCGCGCAATAAGTACAAAAGGACGAATATTCATCGACAGAAAACAACAACAACGAAACATAAGAACGATGTGAAAAGAAGTCGTCGGAAAAGAAACTGCTGAAGCTTTTCACGGCTAACGTTCATTGATATACAGCAAATTTTTCGAACAATTGCTACGTCAATAGGAAAATAAGTGCAAGCTTTTCTCGCAGGTACTTGGATAAGTACTGACTTGGATGCGAAAAAAACGGAAGGAACATGAGGAGATAGGACGAGGAAAAGCAAAAGCGAGTTCGTAAGTTAAAGTGCTTACTAGCAATGGTTGATACATAGAGGGTTGATATGATGGTTGGATTGTACTGTCATATATGAATTGTTTAGAGGCGAGAAGAGATGAGGTAGATGGAGACGAGATGAGATAAGAATAGGATTAATCCACCTTCGCCTTGAAATACTATATTTTTACTAATGTTCGAAGAACATTAGTATTAAAATCGATTCGGCCAAAAATTCATATTTCCATATATATATATATATATATATCATCAAAAAATTTCAGTGAGATAATCTCGGGAACGCGCCATCCGATTGAGCTGAAACTTTCAGGATACATTGGTGTATATGCAGAATAGGTCCAGGTCTCTTTAAATGTCAGTTATTGTTAACCTTTTGGCGCCGGCGGCCATTTAAGTGATATTTTTAATATACCTATTATTTCGTGCACAAATAATTTTCGCAAAAATAAAGTTAACGAAATAAATTTCGAACGTGTTTTACATATGAATCGGATAATGCTTTGGAATTTTTTAACCCTATGTGTGCGCTGGGTGCCTAAAAAGAGGACGGGAAAATTTGAAAATTTTTAAATTGCGATAACTTTTGACAGAGCTATTCAATCATTACGAAATTTTCAAGACATATTGATATTATTTAGTTGTAGATTTACGTAGCTTTTAATGAGCGTGCTGGCAACCCTGTAGGTAGGGCAGGCACTGAAAGTGAAAACCTCCAAATCATCGTCTCTCTTGAAAAAATGCCGTTTCTTCAAAAAAAAGCCACTCATATGTAAATCTTGTGCTTTGTTTACATAACCAAAAAAAAAGATATGGTATAACGGGCACGCCTGGTAACCCTTGCCCAATTTACCTATATTTTAAGCATCAAAAACTTCTGTTCACGGAAACTCACGATCCGATGAGCAGAATTAATTGAAATTTGCAGAATGTATTGGTCTTAAATAGGACCAGGTCTGATAGAAGTGATTTTGAAATGCGGGCGATTCTGTGCCAGTGGTGCCATCTTGAAAAACCACTAAAAAAGATAACTGTTTTTAGCCCTATAAATTCTGATTGAATCGTTCGATTTTGACGAAACTCACACAATTGCTGGACCTTATTTTAAGCCACGTTTGGTAGAAATTTGGTTGAAAAATTCGGTTGGAGTTGCCAGCTATGATAATTTTGGTGTCTTCATTTTGAAAAAAAAAATTTGGAAGTGAAAACATTCAAACCATCGAATATTCAAAAAAATGTCCGTTTCTTACAATAAAACCAATCTGTATATAAATCTTATGTTTTATCTACACGTTCAAAATAAAACTTTGGAAATTTCATGTCGGACAAGAACGGTAACCCTCTCCCAGTTAACACGTTCAATGCGTATTGAAATATTAAACATTCGTGCGGATCTGCGAAAATCAACTCGCAATCTAATAATTTTGATTGATGTTTGGGAGATAATCTCTGGAGTGGCCAATGCGATTGAACTGAAACTTTGGAATGACATTCATGTATATACGGAGTAGGTCCATGATTTTTTAGAATTAAGATATTTTTAGCCCGTTGGGGAGGGGGGCGGGGGTAGGTGGTTTCATTATAGTCAACTTTCATGTACCCCTATATTTACATGCAGACCACATTTTTGTTAAAAATAATTAATGGAAATGAAAACTTTTTATGTTTTATGCTTGTTTATGACAAAAAATTGGAAATTTTCAGCCTTTTGTGGGCGCTTAGTGTCTAAAAGTAGGCAAGCAATTTATTTCAAATATGGATTTGTCACAACTTCTGAGAAAAATATTGGATCATTCTGAAATTTCCAGAGCGTACTGATGATAACTAAATCTATATACACATGGACTTTTAAGACTGTGCGCGCAACTCTGTAGCTACGACAGGCTCCTGAAAAAAAATTCTTCATATCATCGACCCTCCTGAAATTTTTTTAATTTTCGAAGAAGAAGAAACCCAAACTATTGATAAATTTTGACCTTTGTCCAAAGGTCAAAAATTAAAATTTTCAAAATTCCGCATTGCACAAAAACGGAAACCCATTACCAAATTACCTCTATTTTGAGCACTCAAAATTTCTGCTCACGAGAACTGACGACATGACAAGCCAATGAATATAAAATTTACAGAACGATGTTGATATTAGCTATAACTAGGTCTGAAAGAGCGATTTTAAAATACGGGCAACCCTGTGGCAAAACAAATTTGATTGAAATTTGGCAGAAAAATTAGTATAGAGCTGTCAGCTTTTGCAATTTTTGTCTCCTAAATATTGCAAATTTTCTCAGCAAAATAGAAGTTTTGCCGATAACTTGATAACTAACCGATAACTTATACCGAAATCAAAATGAAATTCATGTGATAAATAAACCTTACTGTTAGTCTAGTTCTGTAGGAATTTTATTGCCACCTATGGCGAATTTCGTAAGTTTTGGACAAATCTTTTCAAAGCGGCCTTGTCATTAAAATTTCAAATGGGAATGATCATACAATGACAATCAACAACAAATCTTTAGGTTTCAAAAATTTTCAAAGATTTGCGTGTGGTAACCGTAAAATTCTTTTCACCCCTATAACTTCTAGCGCAGTGATCAGAACGAAACGAAGGGTGAGTTCAAGCAGATTTGGTATATCTTTCGCTGAGGTGCTAACATAGTGTTACCAGCACCAGATATTTTCGTAAATATTGCACCAAACAATGTTTCTCTAATATACTAATATGCAAAGCATTTGTAATAAAAACAAGCAACCAATGTCTCAATTTTCGCAGTTTTGGAAATTATTCGTATGGTAGCCACAAACATCGTTTTATGACTGAAACTTTGAATTAAATCCCCGGCTGAAAACTAAATTCAAAGGTTAGGTTGATTTAAGCATGGGCCTGTTATGGCAGACCTATGGCTGCTGCATTGGACAGTGTTGCGAGCACTAAACATTTTCATCGTTTTTGTTATATTTGGGTTTTGTTGCTTTGGATAAAGAATGGTTGACTAGATAATACAAAAAAGTGTATAACGTCTTTCCACATTTTTCTGTCAATCAAAAACAATTTCTTCGAAAATCAGTTTACTAACGGCTCTCATGCGCTTGAAAATTTTATTTTTTTGGACACAATTTTTTCTCGAATGCCTGTCGTACGAAAAAAGCGAGCGTCGCTTTGACGCTATGTGAACAAATGCATTGTTTTTATATTGGCAGTACGGCATTCGATCAAATTATGTTCGAGTGCTACTGTATTCGAGAAAAAAAGGAAAAACAGCGCTAATGTGAAAGTGAAATAATAAAGAACTATCATACAAATAACCTAGAATACTAGTAGTTATGAAAAAGTTTGAAACATGGTTCTAAACATAAGCCAGGAGTTTCTGGACAATCATGGCAGCAAAATAATGACGCTTTTCGTTTCTTAGTAATTTGCCAGCAATATTTGCATCGTCGCCTTTTCGTGTTGCCCCTATCATCCTTCTCACAGAATCTTGGCAAATGAATTTTTGTTCTGGGTTGTTGGGGTAAAGTAGGTGGGGGTGGTCCAAGTAAATTTTTTATTACTGATAGCCTGAAGTCATACAATGAAATTTTTGGCTTTTCAGAAACATATAAATAGTAAGCATTCAATAAAATTGACTGAAATATATGAATGCCCAGTTTCTTATACCATCGAAGAGTTTTACGTTGGCATGGGTAGTAGGCTAACATTTGATCGTGAAAGTCTACACCTTTCATGAATTTATTATACTCGGCTACCATACTTGGCATTTGGCATTGTTTTCCAAGTCTATTTGTGGTGTTAATAATCTCACCGTCAAATTCCGATGATATTGTTAGGATTTCTCGGCGGTCTTTCCATTTAGTCACACAAATTCCTGTTTTCTTACATTGGCTAACACTTTCACCACTTTTTAGACTTTTCCTTACAACATTTTCAGGGTTGCCTTTCCTATTTATCCTCAAAGTTCCTGTGACGAAAGTTTTTTCTTCCAATAAGTTTTCCACAAGTTCCACGCTGGTATAATAGTTATCCATGAAAAGGGAATGTCCGATTCCTGTTCGGCCTTCGATTAGTTTCATTACAACTTTTTGAGTGTGATTTCTGCCTCCCAACTCTTCACCCGCAGATCCACCATAGATAATTAGTTTTAAAGCCAAACCGCAAGACTCCGCAAGTATATATAGTTTGACACCATATCTCGATTTTTCGCCTTCATATATTGCCGAAACATTAGTCTTCCACGCCACAAAACTAACGATTCGTCAATCGATAAATGTTGTTTGGGAACATATATAATGTTCATTCGTTCATTGAAAATATTTATTAGGGGTTTTATTTTATCGAGGCTTGAAGTATTTTCATTGTTGCTATTAAAATGCAATGCTCTCATTATGAGAAAAAACCTAGCTCTAGACATAAACTGTGAAAATATATTCATTTTGAAAAGGTAATCCTTCTTCCAATAATTGCTTATCCGATTCAAACGTATTGTTCCCATATGAAATACTAGCCCTAGCCATATTTTTAACTCCTCAACTGTAATGTCTTTCCACTGAGTGATACGACTTCTACTACCTAATGATCGACCTAGTATTTCGACAGCATATTCATTTGATCGGTTGATAACCAGACTGTAAAAAGTATCATCAGCAATTAAATGGAAATAGTCTATAGGATTAGAACCCTTCAGTGGAACTTTTATTCCTGGTATAGCACAAAACGGAATGTGTGTAGCAGGCTCCCGAGAGTATGGCCAATCTGGTGCCATGCTTTCGTTGTTCGAATCACTATCACTTTCTCTATCCGATTCACTAATAAGATCACTGTCATATACAATATCGTCAAAGTCACTATCTTCGCTCTCATCCATTGGGGCTTGCAATCTTGCTTTTTTTGAAGTAGACGGAAAATCCATTGTAGCGCAGCCCCCAAATTTATTGAAAAAAGTGAAAGCTAAACAAAGTTATATTATACTGTCTCTACTTTGGAACAGTAAATAACGTTTTTACAAATCAACGCGCAAATTTTTCCGTGTAAACGCACCTACCGGGAATTCTGCAAAGCTTCACACGTGTAAACAGTCACGAGGCAACATGCAAAAAGGCGTATATTATACTGTTTCTATTTGGGAACAGTAAAAAATGTTTTCACAAAAACATCGCGCAAATTTTTCCGTGTAAACGCACCTAACGGGAATTTCGCAAAGCTTCACACGTGTAAACAGTCACGAGGCAACATGCAAAGTGGCGTATATTATACGGTTTCTATTTGGGAACAGTAAAAAATGTGTTTACAATATCATCGCGAAAATTTTTCCGAGTAAACGCACCTACCGGGAATTCTGCAAAGCTTCACACGTGCGAACAGTTACGTGTGGAGCTCTGCTAATATATTAGGTCTGTTCCCGTACTACGAATTGCAATCAATTACAATGAAGCCGTTTTTGTACTCCGTTTTACTGAAAACTGAAAATTTCCCCTCTTTCAGTAAATTTTAGTACGCTACTGAAAAATATTGAAAATTGTCAAACGGTTTTCGGCGTAATGTTATTATGAAGGACGAATATATTTGTGGCGATAGTTTATCGCCGCTTAGGATGACTTTATAAAAACTATTGTTCTCCCAAAAACCGACAACTGAAACTTTTGTTTGTCAATTTTCTCGAAATGCAATGAGAGCATTTTCGTACTTTTCCTGATTTTCCCCCACCACATGGTTCCGGAAACTTCAGTAAAATTCTGTGACTGAAAGTTCGCGAACAGACCTATTAGGTCTTTTCGCGTACTACGATTAATTGCAATTAATTGCAATGAAACCGTTTTTGTACTCCGTTTTACTGAAAACTGATAATTTCCCCTCTTTCAGTAAATTTCAGTATGGTCTGAGCTACTGAAAAATAGTGAAAATTGTCAAACGGCTTTTGGCGTAATGTTATTATGAAGGATGAATATTTTTGTGGCGATAATTTATCATCGCTTAGGATGACTTTATAATCAGTATTCTTCTCCCAAAAACCGACAACTAACACTTTTGTTTGTCAATTTTGAGGAAATCCAATGAGAGCGTTTTCATACTTTTCATGAATTTCCCCCACCATATGATCCAGGAAAATTCAGTGACTGAAAGTACGCGAACAGACCTATTGCTTATAATTACAGCGCTGGTGTCGATTGCTTGGCTAATAAACTTGCATGAACACGACTCCCGTGTCGACAGCTTGGCTATAATGTAGATATGGACACGGGAGCCGTGTTCAACGCATTCAACGTGTTAACCTATATTTTTAGCATCAAAAACTTCTGTTCACGGAAACTCACGAACCGATAATCAGATACAGCTAAAATTTACAGAATGCATTGGACTTAAGTAAGACCAGATTTGATAGAAGCGATTTTGAATTATGGGCAATTCTGTGCCAGTGGTGCCGTTTTGAAAAATTACAAAGAAAAAAAACTGCTTTTTGCCCTATGAAATGTGAATAAATTACCAGATTTTCATGAAATTGGCACAGTAGCTAAACCTAACTCTAATCTCTGTTTGGTGGAAATTTGGTTGAAAAATTTGATTGGTGCTACCAGCTATGGTAATTTTTGTGTCTTTGGTTTTGAAAATTCGCTCAGGAAAATAAAACTTTTTGCACTATAACTTCCAGTGCAGTCATGAAATCAATACGAATTTCATACAATTAATGAAACCTGTCATAAACATTATTCAGGCCAAATTTGGTTGAAAAGCCACGATAGGGTTGCCAGCTATTGTTGGTTTTGTGTTAAATTGCAATATCTTTATTAAGCGGTTTTATCGTAGAATTTTCAAATGGTAATGATATTGTAGTGACAATAAACAGCAAATATTAAGCTTTCGATTATTTGAAAAAACTCGCTGCAGGTAACTCTAAATTTCTTTATACTCCTTTAACTTCGAATGTAATATAACAACGTGAAGCAGATGTGATATATTCTTGGCTTTGATACTGGCAGAAGGTTGCCAGCACGAGTCGGTTGTGCTACTTTTGTATCAATAAACGCTTACAGTTAGTATTCATACCGGAAACATTTACAATTAAAATAAATAATCAATGTTGCAATTCGCAAAGTTCTGCAAATTTTTCGGATCGCAGCCCCAAACACCAACTTCAGTTACAGTCCTGCAGGCACTGAGCATTTTCTTCATTGATGTTATATGAGATGCTGCTTTCAAAATTATGTGAAATAAGCAACTGATAACGAATATAATTAACCCGTGTTTTGCTCTCATAAACGTTGAAATTCATGCCAGTGGTAATATCTGAAACCTTCTACCATATGAGTTATAATGCATTCTTGAGACCAAAGTAAAACATGGCATTTGAAACAGTTTGGCCGTAATAAGCAGCTCATGTGGTGGAATATGCACTCAAAACCTGCACGATTCTTCTACTGTTCTTCGAACATTAGTGTTTCTAGCGGTTCAGATGCGCTAGAGTTTTTATTTTGAGTTTTTTTTGAGTTTTTATGGCAGAGATGATGCAATGTCACTATTGGAGGTGGTTTGAATTGACGCACTCGTAGAGAGTTTTGAACAAACAATTTCAATGTATATTTTAGTCACGAATTATAATTCCAGCAACTTTGGAAAGCTGAAACTACCGTTGAATTTTAGACTTAAGTTTGGTGAGGTATGATCGAGCCAGTACTTTAATTGTAATGAAACCAATAACCTGGTCTAAATTTTTTTTAGCAAGTAATTGTTTGGACGCTACGATACATCTACGATATTTATGATAATCTGCGATTAGCAGAGTAGTCCACCACAACCGAAACCACCGCAACTCGATATCCTCCACCTGACTTCTTATGCCGACTAGTCATCGGTATCGTGAGTGATTCGGTGGCTGGTTTGTGCTCTTAGTTGTGTCACACATTTTGATATGAACTCAGGATTTAAACTATTCTGATTAATGAATGAACTTTGATGACATGATGCTAAATAAATGCGCTGATTTTAATTTTAATATTATTCATTTACGAAGCAAGGTACAAACAATACATATAATGCACAAACAAAAATGAAAAGTAGGGATACATAAATAAATAACAAATAAATAAATAAACAAAAAAAACCCTAGCGCATCAGAACCGCAAGAAAACTGGTTTTCGAAGAAATTGTCCTTGAGTGATCAAAGCTTGAGTAGCCTAGTGGATAGAGCACTGGCTTCTTGCGTGTGGGGTCCCTGGTTCGAATTCAGGTTCGGACGAGGGTCCACGCACCAAGCTTTGAGTTCACCTAGCTCTGATTAGGTACCTGATTTAAATCAGGGGTAAAGTGAGTCGTGGAACTAATCACTCCACACTCGTATTCACAATGATTAAATAAATTGTAATGAAGCTCTCTACTAGCTTCAACCCCTAGACCCGTACGAGGGTTGTCGTGAGATTGCTTTACTTTTATCAAAAAATGTGACAAGACGTAATACACTTTTTGATAATAAGACGTAATACGCTTTTCTTACCCAAAGCAGCAAAAACCATTTCTCGACAGCATCTCTTATAACATAAATGATGAAAATATTCAGTGCTAGCAGCACTTTCTCAACAAAGCAGCAATAAATCTACCTACCTATCCTTTGAATTTCCTTTTCACCCGAGTATTTCTGCGAAAGTTTCAGCAATTAAACGATGTTTGAGGTTGCCATCGGAAAAATTTTCAACACTCAGAAAATTTAAACATTGGTTCCTGGCGGCGGTGGGCATTTTAGTGAATTTTCATGTACCCCTATATTTCTATGCAGAAAACATTTTTGGTAGAAATTGGTACTGGGAATGAAAATTAATTGTTTTATAATTTTTTTATGATAAAAAAAAATGAAAATTATGAACCGCATGTAGGCGCTAAGTCCCTAAAAGTAAGCAAATATTTTTTTTTCCAAATTTCGATTTGTCATAACTTTTGACAAAAACATTCGATGATCGTGATATTTCCAAAGCATATTGATTTTCATTAAAACTATACACACATGGATTTTCAAGAAATCATCGCCCCTCTTGAAAAATATTTGCTTTTTGACAAAAATTCAAATTATTGATAAATCTTAACCTTTGTCCACCATGTCAGTGTGAAATTTTCAAAATTCTGAGTTTTTCAAGAACGACAAGCCATCACCATATCACCTTCGAAACTTCTGTTCACTAGAACTGACGCACAGTGGTCTATTTCGCGAAAAAGGTGAACTTTATTCATGAGAACCACTAGAAGTATGAAATTGAGTGTTTCTTGGGTTTTCAAACATGGGAAATCCATTTCTGGGGCTGTATTGGCTCCAACTTTTAACAAAAAGTTTCCAAAAATGGTCAAAATTTGGAAAATTTCACTTTGAGGAAAAACATTTTTCTTGTTAATAAACGAGTGTAACTTATCATTTTCATAGTATTTTTGCTGGCTGAACACGAAACCGCTGTCCGAATCCGCCTATCGTGTCTCAATGTTGAGGAAAATATCATTTTTAGAATTGTTTCCTGCTGACGCAATTTTTATCAATATTGTGACGTGATAGCCAAATTTTGGATCACATTCGTGGCAGCAGGCAAAAATGCTGTGGAAATGATTATTCAAATTCGTTTGACACAAATGATGTCGGACAGTATTATTAATTTGATTTGCACCCCTACTCACAAAGTTTAATCGAAACAATTGTAATTATTTTGAATAAATTTTTTATAATAATAAATCAACTAAACAAAAATGACAGGCGGAATTCTATATATATATTTGAAGTAGTGAAAAAGGCCTATCTACAGCATAAAGCAAAACACATATCGAATTTACAAATATTATCATTCACCCATGCATGGATATTTACAATTTTAGCAATTAATACCTGGCACGAAATGGTTTTGTACAGGTAAAAATATATTTTCGATAATGTTACTTTGCATATAATTTCAATACTAAGCATATACATGAATTATCATATGAACATATTTCATTGAACTGAATTCAGAAGCAAGTTGGGAAATTTGATGATACTAAAGTACAGGTGAATGGGTAAATAAATGTATGAACAGCCAAATACTTGAAACTTTGCCAATAACATAAAAAGTAAGTGTAGGGTTTAGAAACTATTGTTTTATTTATGAAATTCAACGTTGTGTTTATCTGAATCTCACAAGCTTCAACCTGGTACAAATGCTTGCTATTGTGTGCTAGTGCAAATGATAAGAAAATACTGCAGAGCACGTGGACTGGCGCAATAAGCGCGCAAAATGTTGTATTCTATGCAAGGTCGCTGAACTTTGAAAGGAGTTTACGAGCGTAGCCGCAGCTAGCCGCAGGCAAACTAAGTTTGGATAGTTACTTTGGACTTTAATGAATACAACTAGACCTATTTCGTAACAACTCTTTGTGACCCTCTAAACTTAAAAGGGACTAGAAGTTTTAAACACCAAATTCCTATACTATCTGCAGTATGAACACGATGAAAGGGGGGGAGGCTAAATCATCAATGTCTTTCATAGCTTAATAACGCTGTATTACTCAAAGGTATTTTTATCTTCATATTCTTAATTTAAAAAATAGGTTAAAAGACAGATGCAATTTTTGGCTGTTTTCAGCACCTGTGCTCTTACCCTTAAACTTATGAAACCCAATTACTACCTCAAATGATGGAGGCCATATAGGACAATATTACCCCCAAGTTTCAACTTCATACTTAAAAGTCTATAATTTGAATAAAGTTCACCTTTTTCGCGAAATAGACCACTGTGTGACGGCCGCATAATCTGAGAGCTATGAAATTTACAGAAAATGTTGGTATTAGCTAACAAAGATAGAAGTGATTTTGAAATGTGGGCAACCCTGAGGCAGTGAGTCATCATGAAAAATCTCATCCCATTGAAAAAGGGGAGATTTCAATCATGATTTGGGAATCATTGGGGCTACTATTCAGAAATTCAACTCTTAAGACAACGAATGAAAAACAGGCCATTTCTTCTTTTTCTGCAAGTGTCAACAAATTTAGATGACCAAGCCGAAACTCATATGGGAGTAGGTTATTAAAGCCGTAAGGGCTGTATAGTAAGGATTTCGCAATAAAGAAGCGGAGTTTCTCATTTAATTCAACACCAAGGTCAACACTGTTATCAGCTCAAGCTAACAAAAAGTTGCCAAGGAAGTACGTATTGTGTGTGATCGTGTATTTCTTGGAAAAACTTATGACATGGTACTTATCATTGCTGAGAGAGAGCTTGTTTACATTGCACCAACGATCAAATGAATCAAGCGAAGATTGGTGAAATAGTGCATCAGACTTAGATTTAATACCGCGATAAATCAATTTGAAATCGTCTGCATAAAGTAAATTAGATATAAGTATTTGATTAGACGGCTGAAAGGTCAGAAACAAATATATTTTTGTGAAAAAAAGTCTAGGTTATCAGAACCGCTAGAAAACTGATTTTTGAAGAAATTATCTTTGAGTGACTTAAAAATGTGTGTAATACACTTCTTTGTTGTATCATATCAACCATTTCTTACTCAAAGGAAAAAATATCATTTTTCGACAGCATCTCCTATAACACAAACGATGAAAATGTTCAGTGCTGGCAACATTTGTCCAACACAGCAGCAATAAGTCTACCATAACATGCTCGTGCTTAATCAACCTATCCTTTGAATTTCGTTTTCATCCAAGGATATCATTGAAAGTTTCATCGATTAAACTATGTCGGGCTGCCATCCGAAAAAATTCCAAAACTCGTAAAATTTAAATATCGGTTGCTTATTTTATTGCAAATGCTTTGCTTATGAATACAAAGTTGAAGCACCTGTTGGTGCAATATTTATGAAATTGTCGGTTGCTGGCAATCAAAGCTGCTTCACGTTGAGTTGAATCCACTCTGGGAATTTTGTTTCGATTGAATGACGGCGCTGGAAGTTATAGGAGTGAATAGAATTTTATGGTAACCATCCTCAAAATTTTTCAAATTTTCCAAACCTAAATATTTTTTGTTCGCTATCTTTGTAGAATCATCAATAAATTACGAAATTCGTCATAGTTGGCAATCCTTTCATGAATTTTCAATGAAACTTCTACGTTCCATCTGTCACATGAATTTCGTTTTGATTTCGTTACTGCATCTGAAGTTAAAGGGAAAAAACCTTTATTTTCCTGAGCAAATTTACAATACTTAGGAGACGAAAATTTTCATAGCTGTCAACTCTTTCAACCAAATTTCTATGATATCTGTCTTAGAGTAAGGTTCACCTTTTGTGTGAATTTGGTTGAAGTTTGGTGGCTAAATCGGAAGTTATAGACCAAAAAACCAATTTTTTTTTCTCAGTGATTTTTCCAAATGGCACCACTTCCACAGTGTTGCCCGCATTTGAAAATCACTTCTATCAGACCTACCAACATGCCATATAACATGCTAATACCAACATGCTTGGAAGATTTCATGTTGATCGCATGAAATTATTAAATGTTCCCACAGGAATACGAAAACGATAGAAAAAAGCAATCTAATGCAGAAAACATGTAGGATAGCTATAAGCTTTTCTTCATAATTGGGCAAGAATGTCGGAGGGAGAGGATCAGGACCAGGACCTTTGTTGCATTCGAGTTGCAAAATAGCTTCAAATATTTTGAAGCGTGAAATTTTCACATGGTTAGCGTAAGCTGTGGGAGCTGAATCAGAAAGAGAAAGGTGAGAGTTTGATGGGCCTAATTCATTTAAAACTTTCTGGAAACTATCTGCGATCAAAACGCATATCTCTTAAGGAAAAGAGGAAGTGATATAATAAAGGAACATTGACAACAAGTGAACATTAGTCTTTCACAAAAAATTTTTATTATATTCTTGCCGGTCTTTTTAAAATTCAACATTGCTAAAAACTTCTTAACAAATTCATTATATTCTTCCTGAATAACAGCACTAACGACAATATTTTGTTTAATCAGCTTAATAGGTTTTTTCCTACGATTTTGCATATGTCTAAGGTATGCCATATCAAGCCATGGTTCAGAATACTTTTTCTTTGTTTGGTATTAGGTACATATCTTTCAACGACGTCAAATGCCCAATTCTAACTAAAGCTCAGAAGATGCTTCAGAGCCGTCCCTAAAGAGGATAAAACACGTCTCCTGGCCCAAAAGTCCTTACCAATGGTTAGGCTTGAACACCATTGATTTTCTATCTGATGCTGCCAGTCACACAGTACCAGACGTCTGCTAATACAGAAAGCTCCTAGTACTAAGCACAAATAGTTCAATCACCTGCTAATCAGATTGTCAGCTCTACAGCGTAGTGACTTCAATTGATAAATAAATAATGTGACTGACCAAAGAAACGTAATTGCCTCAAGTGCTGGAAGACTGTGCAGTACACCAAAACTAAATTAGCTTAGATGCAATGTGCGGCTGGCTATAATCATAAATATAATAGAAGTTTCATTTTAACTTATCTAATGAAATTTGATTTTCTTCCTTTCTGGATTCATTAGAGTGCTAACTGAATCACCTTTTTTGAAATTTCTACTTGTAGTGACGTTTTTCTCGATGAATGTAATTTAACGCGATACATCGCATGTTCAAAGTGAGAGACGACAATCTAAAGAATTTCTTCTGAAATGTAGGGAACTTTTACAACCACCGAGCAAAATCTAGGGATATTCTTCCAAAGCATCTGCTAAATATGCATAAAGACCCAATTTTAAGATTTGTAATTTTAATTTTTAAACATTTGGATTTCGACTTAAATTCAAAGTAAATGCATTCACAAAAAGTTCTTTAAACCTATGCATACGGATCCAGAAAATAAAAGTGTATGTCGGTGGGAGAATCCAAAATTATCAGAAATTTAATGTAGTAGTTTAGTTCATTTGTATGTTTCTTTAGATAGTATAGTACATGGTATTTAAATACTAGTGCCACGCAAAAATCTTGGGAAATATTCACCAAAATCTTTGGAATATTCTAAGCCCTATGTAACATAGCGCATTAGTTATGGTCCCATACGCAATGAACATAGGACTCAGAGTTATTCAACATGGCTCCCAGCACTTTAATGTCAGAATCTACACAGCGCGTGCTTCTGTATAACATAGCCGCTCTTGTCACCAATATAATCTCTGTATATGTCATTGAAGATGGCTAAATACCATTACTTTTCTAATAAGTTCGTGCAGCGTAGTGGGCAGAGCGTCAGCTGTGAACGAATAGAGTCACGGGTTCGAAACCGGAATCACTCAGGATTTATTTATAGAAAGCTAAAACTTTGGAAATTAAAATTCAGCAATGCTAATATAATTTTACATCTTCTACAAGTGTGAAAATCCTTGAACTGTCTAGAACGGGAACACAGTTGCTTTTATTTTGCATTTTATATGAACGATAATGCATGATATTGGGAACTATAGTACATGGTGGTGGGTCCTAATATACACGGCGTTGAGAACAATAATATATACATACCACCTATGTATTTATTTTATCATATATTGTCACAATCCCGAAGTTAGCATTGAAAATAGCGACAGATGTCTATAAATTATGGCGTCTGGCACTTTGTGTTTTTCAGTGTGGTTAGCTCCATTGTTCAAAGCATAGCCCTGATATTTTAGGGTTTCCAAAAAGACACAAAAATATAAACATTTACTATTTATTTTGCACAAACCCTTTATTGTTTTAATTAGACTCCTGACAATTTGTTATGATCCGATAAATGCTGCGCAATTCAGCTGTGGTATTTGGCTTTTTCATACTAGCACAAAAATGTGCGAAAACTTTTTAGTTCCTAATTTTTTATTTCACGGATAAATCACTTGCACTTTGAAAAAGTTGACAGATTTAACTGCAACTTTATCAACATTGAATTTTATGCAACTGTTAAATCAAAAATGACTCAATTTTTTGACATTATTTGAAGTTCGCAAAGATATATCACTTTATTTTATTGGTACACATTTTAAATTGACTACAACACATCCGTTTCTTCCAAAACAAAGAAAAATGTGCATTCCACCAATAGACATGTACTTTTGTCTTTTCCCTCAAGCCAGTCATCCAATTGTAACATCTTCCAGCTAGTCAAAACTCGACACACTACTTTTATCCTTACTTTTCTAGAGAACCCTTTTTTCCTATCATATCCTGTTTTACATTTTTGATGTTTCAGCTTGCATAACAATACCTTTCTTGGATCGCTACTGCTGCTGTGCTACAGATTATATATTCTGTTTTTGAATGGATGTATGAAAGAATGACTGAATTGCTGTCTAGGTGGAAGAGTTGATGGCAGTGATGATGGTCACGGTCTAACGACAATAAAAAGATGTATACAGGAACATATGTAGGATCGTTTTGATACGTTGCACCGTTACATCATGTGTTGCTACCGCATTGTTTGATGACATCACATCATGTCTTTCACGGTTGTCCTTGTCGTCCTCGTCATCATCAGAAGAAAAACCCAGACAAGTGGAATAATGCAGAGTGATGATGAGCTAATGACCATATAGGTACTATTTGCGTAAAGTTAAAATATGACGGATTGTGTGAATGCTTTGGCAAATGCGATGAGGTGTCTTAATGGTCTGGATGCGTGAATGAATGAAAAGCAGGAAATCTGAATAGTTTTGTGCAAAGATTTTTTTACTTTTTCATTATCGTGAAGCAGAAAGAGTTGTGTACAGGATATTGGATTGTATAGAGTTCATTGTACTCTGTTGAAAGAGGAAGTACTTAAGGACCGCATATAGTTTTCAAAGTATGTATGATAAAATTCAAAAAGCACTTCCTTCGCAAGACCATTTTTTGATTTTTTTCTTAGGGAGAAAAGGTGAATAATCATGGGCATGCACATGATTTATGAGCGAATAAAGTTTACATATTAATATGCCAGCAACTTTGCCTTATGCAGTTGCTAGGAGCTGAATTTCGTCAGAATGTTATTTGGATAAGTCAAATTCAAGTATGAGTATATAACACACTGATTAAATCTGAAGAGTATTCTGACTCTTATTTGACTTTTAATAAACAAACACTTTCAAAATGAGTAACCATTTTGAAAACAATACCCACCTGTCTTGCGCGCTCAAGCTGCTTCAATCGCTTTACTTTCCACATTAGTAATGCGATTATTAAGGAGCTATTTAATGTAGTGTCACATAAGCTTAAGGAAGGTAATCTGATGTGATGTAGAATTTATAATAATCTTGAACTAGAACTGAAAGAGTTTATTTCTTGACGAGCGTCAGCATTTATTCTCTTTCAACGACTAGTGCAAGATCAAATACTTTAAACTTTCATTTGTGGACAGTTTCAATTCGAAAATAAAAAAAGGTTTGGAAAATTAACGGAAAATCACTTTATTTCCGCTTTATTTCAGGGCAATGCCCTAGAACTTTGCCAAACAAACAATCTACATAGATGGGACAACTTCAACAGTACTGCCTAATCTCTATATATGAAGTTGTCGTTGGGTTGGATTAGGTAGTACAGTGGGTGTCCGGCTACGCGGCTAGCATTAGCCCACCAGTTTGGGCCCATTTCCAACCCTGCGCTGACATGACAGAGCTGCCAAGTGACCGTTTCGCCAAATTGAATCAGCTAACTCAACGTGACGGTACTAGGCACCTCTGCTAATTCTTGAAGGTGGTAAGAACCAAAATTCTTGAGGCGTTTATTATTAAAATGTGGTCGATGGTTTCCTCTTCCATCTCACACCTCTTGCACCAATTGCTGGATGTCAGTCCCGTTTTGTTCGCCTGAGATGCCGACCATCGCTCTCAAGCAGTTTCATTTGAGCTTGAGTCCGCTAATGGACTCAACTGCTATGTGTATAGCATAAACTTTAGACTACAAGCCAGTCGCATGGTGTGACAGTCTGCACCACAGGTTAAGGCTCAAATCCGTAAAAAAAACATGCCCGAGCCAACTCTTGTGTCCGTCTCTGACCCGTTCGTGTAAATCCAGACGCTACTATTGGCGGTAGCTCTCTTTTTCTTCCAGTTTATTTTTGTATATATATTTTGACCTGGGAATCCCTGCCAAGATGTATTGCTTTGCTGTCTTTTGCAACGAGCCCAAGTTTTCTGTGGCATTCCGTAAGAATACCGTTGGGGCCCCACTGATGTGAATCGTCTTAAATGGCTGAAGTTCTAGCGCGTATAGCCGCTAAACTTGCCCTTCTATAGATGAATCGACCCAGGGACATAGGTCCCAGAACCATATTCAACCTAGCCATTGGGTTGGTTTTTAAAGCGCCCGACTTACATATGCAAACTATTTTTTGCAGTCTCCTTGATGTTGGTTTTACTCTCCGCTGCCTTCCACCACACGATCGCTCCATATACCAAAATCGGCATCACTGCTCATGTGAATATGTTGTAGGCTAACTTAAGCTTAAGACCTAAGGTATTGGAGTAAGTAAATCGGTACGCAAAAAGTGCTGCGCAATCCTTACTTACTCTGTGCTTGACATTAGCTCCCCTGTTCAGTTTTGTGTCTAGTATCAGATCCAAAAATTTCACACTATCAACAAGTTCCAATGTTACTCCGTTGAGGCTAGGCATGGCGATAGCCGGCACCATGTATATCTTTGTGAAAAGTACAATTTCGGTTTTTGACGAGTTAGATCTATGAACGGCTTTTCTGGCCCAGAGTTGGATATGGTCCAGAGCCGATTGTATAAGGTTCGACAAAGTTTTTGGAAACGCACCCTGCACAAGTACCACAATGTCATCGGCATACGTCACCACCTCAAAGCCATTGGCCCTTAAATTTCCCAATATTTTGTTCACTGATATGATCCAGAGAAGAATAGGTATAATCCTTCCTTGTGGTGTTCCGGTTCCAACTATTCTCTCCGCTTTGGCCTCGAAAAAAGTGGTCTCAACCTACCTTTTTTCGCAAGTCCGATGTTCATGCCGCCAGATCTTTATCCACTCAACATCGAACTAAGACATCGATGATACTCGCAACAGTGGTATTATTGAAGGCCTCCTCAATGTCTAAGAAGGCTGCCAACATGAATTCCTTTTGCTGTAAGATTTTTCTTATTGTACCGACAACTTTGTGTAATGCCGGTTCTACTGATTTGCCCGCTGCGTGCTGATCGACACAGACTCTCGCGACATTAATCGAGCTCTTGATGTGTAATTCAACAAGGCTCTTTAGTGTTTTGAGCAAAAACGATGATAAGCTAATTGGTCTAAAGTCCTTCACGTAATGAGGATCAACCTACCAGGTTTCGGAATGAAGACCACCCTAGCTTTTGTCCATTTCTCGGGTACAACTCCTGGTAAGAATACGCCGCGAGATGGGAATGATGGTCCTGTCAGCTTTTTGAAGCATAATGGGCAATATCCCATCAATCCCTGTAGCTTTGTAAGGTCGGAATTTGCTTATTGTCTATTCAATCTTGACTTCATCCCCTACTTCCTTGAACAGCTGCTCAAAATATGTCATCACGCGGTGCCATTTCCGGAAAGCGAGTTTCCAGTAGTATGCCCAGACATTCTTACGGTTCCACCCACCCAATTCCCGCATTCCTTTCGGAAAAATGTTTGTACGCCGGGTGCTATGCTTAGGATCTTCCTGGCTCCAGCATCATCTGTACTTCCTTCAATGTTTTCACATAATTCCCGTCATGAGTCACGCTTAGCTCGCCTTATCTTCTTTTAAAAGAACGATAGCTCTTGCTTGTTTCAATCCCGGTCTTCAACGTTTCCGGACCGCCTTGCGTTGTTTAACGCCCACTTGTGCGACCTCTAGCCTCTGTAAGTTCGCCAGTCCACTATAAGGCAGCGTTTTTCCTTACGGGCTTTTCCGGGCACACGACTTTGAATTTTGACAGAAAGATTTCTGTTAATTAGTCAACCTGCTTGTTAAGTCGTCTCAGACTCGTCAGATTCAGATCGTCTAGTACCCTGAGGTGGCTATTTGTTTTCTTTGAATAAAATTCCCATAGTGCTGTTCTCGGGTTCCATACTTTTTTGAGTGAGATACCAGAACTACCGATATTCAAGCATAACCTCTGGTGGTCGAAGAGCGACGGGATGTTGAGCACCAGCCAGCATTGGATACTTTCCATTAAACTTGAAGCTGCCAGGATAATGTCAATTACCTCAGCTTTGTTCCTAGTAATATATGTAGGTTTTTTACCTATATTGATGATATTGAGGTTGATTGACGTTAGAAATTCTACCAAACACCTACCTCTGTTGTTTATGTTCGTGCTCCCCTATATTTTGTAGTGAGCATTTGCGTCACAGCTGATGACAGGATCAGTTGTCATAGACGTTTCTGTCGTTAAATGGCTAGAGATGATGTTTTGTCTTTCCTCTTTCCGCAAACATCTAATTTGTCTGATACACCTGTGTTTAAAACTCATTTTATTTTTGTTCAATTGCAGTCCAACATTTGCAAAATCACACATTGAAAATAAATTTAAGAGAATAAAATAAATGAAACAAAAAAAAATTAAAATGAATCACCATAGACTTGAAAAGTATCAGAATTTAATTTGAATTAACACAATATCAAGATAACCCATTCACAAGTCTAAAGAACACTTACAAAAAATATAAACGAAATATTTAAATAAAATTTAATTAGCTACCAACAATTTTTGTCCTATTTGCTAGCAGCCATTGCTTCGCTCAAAAATCTGCAGATACCTTGATTTTCCAAAGACATTTTATATTCCGTAGGAAATATGCTGGAGGAAGCAATTTTATTCTTCATTCGCTCAAAATATATTTTTATACTCGTTCAAGTACTGCTGCAGGATGATGACTTAATGCACTTTAGTTGCAAAGAGGTTTGCAGTTTGGTCAACGACGAAATCCACGACGACAATTCGGTTGGACCGGTAATTTCTCTGGCTGAATTAAATATCTCAGAAAGGAAAGTCAGTTTCATGACCGACTCGCGACGGTCTGCTGTCAGTTTTATAGAGCTACAAATATTGCTGTTGATTTTGAAGTAAAATTGGATTTAAAATTTTCTAAGGTGGCGGTTTCACAAATGTGAAGTGAAGCAGTCATTTTAATTTCATAGATGGATAAAATATTTTCAACGCTATAAGTATTGAAACAAAAAGTTCCCTGATTTAAACCACCGCGCAAAAAATTTCAATACATTTTCTAATATCTTAGGGTCCTTATTTTTATAAACTCCTCATAGCTATCCAACCATATCTCTACTGAAATTTTTGTGACATTCAAAGCAGCTAATTTATCACAGTTTCCTCTTCTCGATTCTCATTGAATCATCCACCGGAGAAATCTCAGCGAATCACCACTTTGCATGCACTTAAGAAATATTAATGAATGCAAGCTACGAAATGTCAGTCCTCCGATGGAAATTTTATAACGGCTTCCGATTTTTTTCTGTGAATCCTTTCATCGATGGAAAATACTCTTTCAAGTGTTATCGTTGACATAAATTTGCATTGCAGAGCATTTTTGCTATTCATTGCCATTCGCGCTTTTACCTGTCCTCTCATTCCCATCGCCTGCAGTTTGGTCACTTTCATCGCCTTTCTTTCCAAAAAATACGAAGAAACATGGAAAAAATTGCTCGGTGTGACGATAAAATGTGGCTGGTAAAGGCGCTTAATTCTGGTTGGCATGCTCGAATAAAAATATTCACAACCAGACTGGCTAACACGACTGAAGAGCGGCGGGCGGACGTCTCTACTTCGCGAACGGAGATTATTCGTCCGGGTTTGGTAAAAACTCAGACGACAAGACTAAGAACTCCCCAACGGGAAAAATAATGCTTACGGATATATTCGGTAAGCATTACGCGTAATGCGTGTAAGCATTACCGGACCATTACGCGTTGTTTCTTTTTAACATTGCATGTCCTAGGCTGGGAAGATTTATACAAGGGGAAACTCATGCTTTTAGCTCTATAGCTTTATGTATAAGAGCTTTTTGGAAAGTACGACATCGTATTCTCGCATTTATACGCCTCAATATGAATGAAAGCTTTGGCCGGCGGCCGATCGTATCTCTGCATGTGTGGTTTTTGCATGCTGACGCTTATTGGAAATTCCAATAGCGCATGCTCTTTGCTACTAGGAGGAATTGTCTTCATACATTTTACTTACCCGTGCGTGATGATTTGAAATGCTTCGAAATTTTCATCTTTCCGCTTTATATAGCAGACTACTCATAACCGATGTATGCTCGCAAGTTCTTTTCCCCTTGTTTCTGCGAGTGAATTTCATTGGCCAGTCTTGGACTTATAACATATGAGCTTTCTCCCTTGCAGCATTTTCCATGCTCCAAGTCATGTTTACGAGTATATCTTATAATTGCTGGAAAATAGCTTTGGAAGTCGGAAATGTGCATTACCAGCATTGTTTGATTCATGCATTACGCCAGCATACATTACCGCGATTCCCGTTGGGTCAGTGGTGAGACATGATGATGAAATGGCGATGCACATCATTAAAGTTTGATGGAATATAAAGTGAATGATTTTTCTCGGGGTTTCCCGATTGTCATTGCGACTGCAGATGCCTGTTTGGGTGAAAATGTGTATGTAAAGAGTTTGCAAGGTGGCCGAAGCATAGCAAAGCTATAGAAAGTGGTATTTAATAGGAGATGAGATTCTACAAGGTGAGAGAGCCTCAACTTTAAGGACGGCACCAGAGAATCTTGAATGAAGTGGAATCTATTAGGGGATACGCCTGAATGACAAATTTAATAATAATGTGAAAGTGGGTAGTGATGATGCTATTGTGTGATGCCGCAATGCAATTATGGCAGATGAATCAGTTGAATTTAATTACATGGGACGGTGTCAGGACAATTGGGTCAATAGGTTTTAAGGTTTCCTGGATCGGAAATGAATGAAGTATCAAGGAAACGACTAAAAATGTTAGCAGAATTATAACGTTATTATTGAACGGATGGTACAATAATAGATACGCTGCATGAACGATAAGATAAAGTGGACCCCAAAGACCCTATGTTATAATATTTGCTAGCAAGTGAGTAGGATGAGGCAGTGCAAAGCTTGCTGCTCAGCCTGCAAAGACAAAAACGTAGCCTGATTTCTAAAAAAACAAAAACCATCGCTAATACTTGTTAGAAATAGTTTCTAATCAGATTTTTTGAAAGTTCTTACTTCTTTGAAGCAAGAACACTGCAAAGTTTCCTTCCTTATAAAAGACTAACGGTTCAACTTTGTCCTTGCATGCTGAGAAATTACCGAAATCAACATATTAACATCTTAATATTGTTATGGTAACAGCATTGTCCCTAATACATAATTCTAACAGCTCAATATTTTATGTTAGGAAGTTACAATATTATATTTGCAGTTTAACATTATATAATAAGCTATTAACTTTTTATGTTAAGAACATCTGTAAATATAAATGTTTTAACATCTTAACATAAATATATTACTATGCCAATATAAATGTATTAACCAAGGGTGGTGAAATTCTTGGTCATACAACAAAGTTCATTGCTAGTATTGTTAGTTAGGATGTTAATATTAAATACGGCAATAGCACACTGGAATAACATAATCTTGTCCGATCATCGAAGCTAAGCAGTGTTGGGCGCGGTTAGTACTTAGATGGAGGACCTCTTGAGACTATGAAAAAAAACATCGACATGCTAATACAGCTAACAAAGCATATGACATGTTCATATTAATTATTGGTATACCAATATAGTATTGTAAGACGTTAATATAACTTATTGCCATGTTACTATAACATATTGGCATGTTAATATTAATTATTGGTATGTCAATATAGCATTGTAACATGCTAATATAACTTATTGCCATTTTACTATTTAACATTGACAATAGCATTGACAGTAGCATTGACAACATTAACAAATATATTAGCTGCAAAATATATTAAGGGTAGAACAATCATTTTTTAGCGTGTGCAAACGAATGTCTGCATTTTTTTTGTTTCTCCAATCTTCTTGAACTTGAATTTTTCAGCCATTACAATCACTTTTCTTTCAGAGTAAGCTCAACACTCTACTATCACTTTTTATCCTTGTATCAGAGTTTCCCAACTTTTCCCCAAACAAAACTCATGATAATATATATCATCCAATCATACACCAGCTCCATGGTGCACACACTTGCCGTTGTTAAAACCTTCAACAGCTTACTTGACATTGTCCAGGAAAATTTTCAACTATTCCATTGCTCCAAATTACCAGCTCACATCTTATGCCGCGTTTATAAATAGGGACGAACGTCTCGTGAGGGCAATTGGCAAAAAATTCGACAAGACTCAGCAAGGCATAGGGTGAATTGTTTACTTAGGATATTGCACCATGCAACACGCACCATGTACCTTTCGACAGTTGCGAGTTCTTTTGTTCAGTTCAGTGAACGATGGCTGAGGTACAGGTTGTGGCTATTGCAATTGCTTGGTGTGCGTTGAGTTATTTCAATCTGGGCCACGCAAGGACATGTTTGAAGACTCGGAAAAAAATTCCCGGAAAAAAATTCGCTACCCTGTCGAATCCCTTTGACTCGATGCATAAAACCGACTTCGCTTCTAGCCTCTACAGACGACGAACATGTTCGTCAACCTGGCGAGCGAACACGTGCAATTGTTGTTGTACGCAGGTAAACACTTACCCTTATCTCAGGTTCGTAAACATGTGCGCGAACATTGAAATTCAGTGCAAACTGATGCGCAATGTACTGATGTTCGGCATTTGGTGCGAACGTATGTCTCGAAATTTTAAAGCATGTTTTCGCACCAAGTTCACGAACATGTTCGTCGTCTGTAGAGCCTATTTGAGCGGCTCCGAGCTAGGACGAGACGGTCGTAAACACTCAGGCACAGTAATAACAGGATCATTATCCCTTCATAAAACAAACAAGAGCCAACGAGCAAGCCATTTACACACGCGTGCTTGCCATGAAAAAAAAAAGCCGAGAATAGACAAGGAGACCATTTCCACACTCACCTCGCAAACATTTGCCATTCCTCGGCGAGAGTATAAACGCGGCATTATATTTACCGAGAAATGTAAACGGCCAGAGCGTGTTCACGTAACGGGTTTGTTTTTCTGAATATTTTTCCTTGGCCAAACTAAAAAAACAACAACCACTCCAACCGTGAAACAAACAAACGGGAACAGGAAAAAGTGCCGTCACCAAAAGAAACCAAATATTCATTCCTGTTTCAATATAATTGTCATCGTTATCATCGTACTCATCATCGTGTTCATCGTCCTCAAGACCAGGGTCCTCGTTATCGTCATCATCATCAGCACAATCATCAACATTCTCAGCCTCATCAGTATCCTTCTTGTCATATCACTATAATGTTGTCTTTGGCTTCTCGCACCCTCACATCTTCTATGTAGCCTGCATAGATGAAGTTCAAGTCCTTGAAAACGGTAACCATGTTCTTATGGTTTTTTGTATTCATTTCGTTGTTGTTGTCGCTTGTCATCATTTCGTCCTTTTTCCCAACCATCATCATCTTCATTAAGGACATGCTTAACATCTTCAACCGCGTAGACTGCAGCCTGAATAAACAGAGCGTTAATTAGTATGATGCCCCCAAGGAATCTAGCAATCATCACCGGTTTGCTTTGGATCTGAATGAAGGTATGTGCTCTCGAGCAGTATACTGCCAACTATACCATATCAACTAGTTTTGAGACCGAGAATGTATCTTTTCTTTTCCGGTGGCTGATACTGTGACATTTTTGGTAAGTTCAGTGCTGTTGACTCGGTGGGCTTAACATGTTTTTCCTGGTCTAGTCGACATGTTATGTAGGCAGGGTATTATAAGACCTTGAGGCTGATCTTTGCATTCATTGCTAAGGACTCTTTTGTGAATCAACATTTGTGTACCCAGCCCGGTGAAGGATGTCTTCAGACAGAATGATGAAATGACGCTTTAGTATTTTTTTCTGCACTGGAATTGACTTTGATAGGGAAAATAGATACTGCCAAAAGGTTTCTAAAATTTTCTCAAAACAAAAACAAAAACAAAAAATGCTGAAAATTCCAGGTGTTTTGGAAAATATTGATGAAGGATACAAGTAGACTGCATTCAAACAAATTTAATTTAAATTCAAAGGATGGTGATGCAGAAGTTTTTGTAGAATAATATATTTGATGGTATATGAAGGACCTGATGATCTTAAGTCGATTAAACCAATTCGAAAACTGTCAATAAATAAATTGATTGATAAAGGCGTGGCAGAACATATTTTGAACTCAAGAAGACATCATTGCAATTTCAGAAATTCAAAAGACTGAAAATGACGTTTTCTACATTATCCGTTTACAAAAACTAAGCATCGACTCTCAAAAAGGACAAAAAATTGAAAAAACTCAGACCAGAAATTTTAGCAGGGGCTCTCAGACGTCTCAAATTAAACCAACAGCTTTTGAGAGGGGAAAGTTCAGAGTTTCCCCAAACAGAACCAGATGCGTTAAGCCTTTTAAGAAGCTGTTTTTCAGAAACAGAAAATATATGTATTGAAAATTTTTTGGCATTGATGTTTAAACTGAGATTAAATCAGATATTTTCTGATATTTAAAGTGGTCCAAACTAATAAAAACGAAATTTGAGCAGTTCGTATCGAACTTTTAGATGCTGTGCAGTATCTTCACGTACAAAATGGATTTTGTGATGTGTTTTGTGATGATGCTGAAAAAACAGCATGATTTCAATTTTTGATTCCTGGCTCTGCTACATTCTTCATCAAAATTTTGGTTTTCATCCAGGAGGTTCAATAGCAATATCCAATTATTTAATGATGTAAAGAACAATCACAGTATCTATAGATACTGTGATTGTTTTTTACATTTTTATACAATTTTGTATACGATTTTGGTGCCCATGAATTTCTTGCGTCTCTCATATGAACCAAACTTAAAAGAAAATCCTACATTAAAATGTAGGTTTCTAGTCTTGCTTAGGTCAAAAAGTTTGAAGCAGTCGCCGGTCGTGGGAATGAATGCAAGTGATGCTAGTCTGCAAGGACCAGTACTTACTTATATTGGAAATTCAGAAGAGTTTTTATTTTTTATAAAAGCTTTCAGTCGTATTCCACCAATAATACAGGTATATATATATATATATATATATATATATATATATATATATATATATAATGGGGTTAAAAAAAATACTTTGCACAAATAAGGCAGCTCAGGAATAAATTCCTCCGGGAAAATTCTACTAAATATTTGCATTTGCTTATCGTTTATATAGAATAAATCTAAAGCCTGCTCATTAAAGTTTTCAGCTTTTTTACTAATAGATAATATTGCAAATAAATAGAAACGTTTTTGACTCATTTTAATGAATTATAAGTTTTAAAAGTTTCAGTATTCTGTAGATTTCTCAATCTTTCAGAATCGACTGGTATCATTGAAGTGACAAAACGTATTTGAATTAAATTATCTGTTTGTTAAACAGAAGAAAACATATTATTATTTTTTAAAAAAGTTTTACATATCAATTTTGACATTATATATCAATTTTGATTGCATTAAACTGGATTATAATTATGTCCCAAACTTATCTATCCTAGAACATGAGTTAGAGAAGTTTCTTTCACCATTCATTCCTTATAATTAGGCTTCCTTAATTTCAAACTAGTTCTAATTGAATAAATAAATCAAACCCTAGGTTACGTGAATGTAAAACATTATGAAAAATATTCGAATATTTCATTAAAACGGTTTAAGAAATAATTAAAATTATCATTATTCGTATGACTTTACAGTTCGGTTGCTTCTATTATCGTTACAACGTCCCAAAAATCCCATTCAATTAAATCGAAGCAATAAATTAGATGCCCCAAGCTTTTAAAAACAGATTGTATAATTTGGGAATTGAAAATTCCAGCAAATACTATTCGATCTTGAGGTACTTCTTTGACCTTGGTAGATTTCAACTTATAAATATTGATGCTTTGAACAACACAAACATTAAAAATTGTCACTTCCCGCATTTGACGTAAGGAAACTTTTTAAAAGTGTCTTCAAAGCTAAAATATATTGCAAACTGTGTATATTGTATTTTCTCACACATTTTGAATGCAATCAACATTTTGCATAAAATATCATACGTACAGACCTGTCTGTATCATATCAAAACATGTTTAAGCTAAACACACAATTTTTCTTTCATATTTGGTACCTAAACGCTAATATCAACAAGCACTGTAAAAGCAAAACCATCGTTTACTCTTCAATTGCAGAAACGAATGAGTTTGATTTAACCCACTGGTCCTACACACACTTTATTCAGCTAGCGAACGACGAACAAGCGATATAACAATAGAAGCTTAATATTAGGACTTAGCCCATTGATTATTTTTTTGATCATTGCGTATGACATGCACACACTTTGCTCTCATTGAATTCTTTCATTCGTTTCCTCTCTTTTTGGGGCTATTTCATCAACGTAGCCCGGGTCACATAAGCCCAGTGAAATTTGACACAAAAAAGGGGAAACTTCGGAAAAATCAGAGGAAAGCTGTTTTTTATTGGCCTTTTAAACATAGAAAAACAAACTCACAAAGATTCCAAGTCGTAATCAAAATCGGATAATATCAACATCCCGCTGAGAAAGTGGATACTGTGAGTTACAAATGTTTACATCAATATATCTCAAAAACGGTTGTGGTTACAAGAAAAAACTATCAAATCTTTTTTGTTGAACATTTTCTAAGCTACAAATTTTTCCAACATTGTCTTTCTGTAAACGATACCGTTACTGAGATATTTAGGAAAGGTTACTTTTGGTGACTTTACACCCCGTATAAAAAGTTACGCAGCACTCGGATCGATGGGGACTTTTGACATTTTGTTTGACACGCCAGTATCAAGGTTCACACCAAAATTCAGCTTTCCCCTAATTTTTCCGAAGCACGATGTTAAATTTCTCCGGACTAAATGGCACATTGCCTGTGAAACAGAATATGGAAAGAGAATATGAAAAGAGCATCCCGTGCATATTGCATCAGCGTGCATATTGCATCAGCGAAGTAAGTTCTCTTGAATAGTATACATACGAATTTGTGTAATGAAATACAAATTTTGAAATAGACGAGACATGAATGTATTTTAAAAACAGTAGGTGATCGAAGTATTTTGATAATCTGATTTACTAAAATGAAATTTTATAGTTTGTAATAATTGAAATACAGAATAATTTCTTTACATTTTGGAATGAAAAAAGATGGTGGGGCTAAGCCCCACTAGCTCCATACGTAGAACCGCCACTGTTTGGAGTACTGTATTCAGATTTTTTATTATTTTGGAAAAAACTAAATATCGCACGTGGGCCCTCTCAGTAATTAAAACATCAAAATAAAACCACTATAAATCACTTATTTCGAGCTTGGAGTATGAGAGGGTATCCAAAAAACGCAAATATTTTTCTGTACATAAAAAAGATCTCAGTACTTACTACCATCGTTGAATTTGTTTACTAGATACTCCGCTTGGTAGGTAAAGTAAGCAATGTCCGAAGTGAGTAAAGTGAGTATCAATGCGTACAAAGTAATTTGTCTACCATCCGATTTTCAATACTTTTGGCTGTTTTTCGAAAGTGGACGTGAAAGAGCAACACGCGAGTATCACATCCTTTTTCCCGTTGAAGATAAAGTCTACGAAAAAGTACTTTGGGAAGCTTCTGAAAATGATGGTGGACTTATAAGGCTTGTCTTTTAAGAAATAAAGTAAAGTAATCCCACGACAACCCTCGTACGAATCTAGTGGTTGAAGCTGGCAGAGATCTTCAGCACGAATTTACAATCAATGTAAATACCAAGCCATGTTTGGCAGAAATTTGGTTGAAAAACTAGAACAGAGCTGCTAGCTATGGTAATTTTTCTGACCTTACACTTGTAAATTTGCTCAGCAAAATAAAGTTTTTCCCCAATAACTTCCGATCCAGTCATGAAATCAAAACGAAATTCATGTAGTAAATGGACCTCATTGTAAGCCAAATCCCGTAGGAATTTCAAAGTAAAATCATGAAACGGCTGCCAGCTATGGTAATTTTCGTAGTTTTCCGGCTCTTCTTTACTAAGCTATTTTGTCATTAAACTTGCAAATAGGAACGATCCTGCAATTTCAATTAACAACAAATATTGAGGTTTCGAAAATTTGAAAAAAATAATTACATGTGGTAGCCCTAAAATTTTTTTCACCCTTATAAGCCGTTCGCACTACACTCTAAATAAGGAGATATTTTTTAAATTATTCGAGTTTTGAAAATTTTTCCGATGTTAACGTCAAACATCGTTATATTGCTGAAGCTTCTGATGAGTTTCTCAGATGAAAACGAAATTCAAAGGATAGGTTTATCGTAGCATGTGTCGTTTATGGTAGAATTATTGCTGCTTGGTTGGAAAAGTGCTGCCAGCACTGAACATTTTCATCATTTGTGTTATAAGAGTTGTTGCTTTGGGTAATAAATGGTTGGTATGATACTACAAAAAAGCGTATTAAGTCTCTCCACATTTTTTGGTCACTCGAGGACAATTTCTTCGAAAATCGGTTTTCAAGCGGTTCTGATGCGCTAGAGTTTTTTATGCTATTTTCAATGTTTTTGATTTGATGTTTTTAGTGCTGGTGCTGTCGCTAGCATCGTTTATTTCGGTGTTTCTGCATTTTCTTCGTCACCGTCTCAATTGTCTATCTGTTGATTGCGGTACATATCTCTGCCACATACAGGTCGAGTTTTACGTTATCTTAGACAGCTTGAAAGTAGATGAAAATATGGAAGAACTTCAAGTCGGTATTCCATAAGCAAAGGTAACATGTGATATGTTACTGGTTTGCTTAAAGCTTCATTGATGCAGGCCGAGTACTTTTTGGGCAAATAAAGCTATTTGGTTTATAAGGATAGCAAGTTGATACCGCACTATTAATGCTGCAATTGTATGGTACACTCACGATGAAGTCCATTTTCTCTATGTTTCATTCAATCCGACAAGTATTGTTGTTTTTGAAGTTTTGGGTAAATACCGAAGAAACCGTCCGTGCGACGCGAGGAGTTTTGAATTCAATTATAATTGTCGGTGCTACTTTCTGTCTTCTTTTTTTTTTGTATCTTACAAATTTGACTTCGAGTATACTTTTTCAATACTACCATTTCTAGTTGAGTGTCTTTCCATTATATGAGGCACGGTTTCGATAAAGATATGCAGGTAAAGACACTTCAGTTTTTGATATTTGGTCCAATACTTTTAGGTTTATGAAAATAATTTTGCTATTCGATATGCATGTTTTATTTAAATTTTTCATAGTATTTATTTCCTTCTCAATCGAGACTTCAATCATTTAAAACTCCAAACAATCATGCCACATAGTCTCTTATTCCAATTTGACCCAAACCTGTAATTAAATCAACCTATTTGATCAATAAGAAAAACATTAAACTCAGTACTACACTTAACCGATCACATAAAAACAAACTAAATATGTCCTAACTTTTTTCGATCTACCAATTAAAAGTCACTTTGAATCCGAATTCAATCGAAAAAAACGTCCAATCATTTCCAACCCCATTCGTAGCTGTCTGCCCCACCACTTGACAGAAAAAAACACTCACAGTAAAAACAAGACCCCCAGAATCGAAGCCATTTTCTTTCGATTTGAAATCGATCTATAGGAAATTTAGATCTAAATAGTTGATGTGGTGTGAATAGTTTTCTGCATCTTACAAATCCGTTTGGAATTTTTTCTGCGTCCACTCCACATCCATCGTATCCTCTTCAGACACTATTCAGAACAGAGCCAACTGAAGCGGCCTTGGATGGTAATAAAACAGCTTTACCGGATCATTTCCATTCTTAACCAGCACAATCAGAAAATCTTCAGGATGGAGCGCAACGAAATTAAATTCCACTTTGTATGTCTTTTATGATATGCTATTTTGATGCTGGTGGCGCGGCGGTTTAAGGCTAAGAAAAAACTTAAGATTGCCCGTTGTAAAATGCTTATTCCATCGAATAGGTACCGAACTCACCGTCTGCTTGCCCCAGCATTTCTGTGGTAGTGGATCTGGTCGATGGATGCCGGAATTGACGGGCAGTGTCGGTAGGTGCTCATTAGACGAATCCAGTCGTAAAAATCCGTCTATCTGCGCTTAAAGAGCAATACGAACTATTTATTGCTGTGTGCCGATACAAGATACTTTTGATTTTCAACCGAAATTCGGGAAGGAGAACTGCAATGTCATTCCTGTTGAGATGACTCTGCTACTTTTCAGATGAAATGGTTTGCAGTCTCTACACACAATTCTAGACGGCAAACTTGATTCTTGATGTGATATTTAAATCAACGACTATCGATATCGTTTTTTCTGGGTGAAAATAAAAACCCTTTTCATATCGTTACCTAGAGATAAGTGCAGGTGGATCCAGGGAAAATGCTATTACGTTTAAGGTCGACTGAGAGTCCGGCGAATAGCTGTCAGCATTTCTATAGGCAAACTTCGATGAGGCCAAAAAACTTCTACTATTCAAACTACAATGGCAGGTATTGTTGTCTATTGAACGTGAGCGGTAAGAAATATAATTAAAATGATCTTGAACTCTATGCGTTACAACAAGACTCGCCGTTGCGACCGCGGCGGCAAACGTTGCTGTTAATTCTAGGCTGGCGTGATGACGATGATGATGATGAAGGGAAATCGATGGCCATTAGGATGATTATTATATCGTCCATTATAAGCGCGCACCTTTCAAGATGATGTTATGGCTCAAGTACTTCAGCATCAACTTTAACAGGCAAATGAGAGGGAATCGGATTGAACACACAAAAAACCTCTTTCCAAGGCATAATATCTTTGTTGCGGTCGGCATTTAAACAAAATGAAATCTTTAGATTAATTCGATTTCAATCACAAGATGCGAAGGTTCTCTGTGAATATTTTGATTTTAGATAGTCGTGGTGCTATTGTTTGGAACATGCAAAAACTTAAAGAAAAGAATTTTTGTAGACGAAAGCAAAACAAAAAAAATAGTATGAATGATCATTTGTAAGATTGTCTATTGTTCAATTGTTTAGATTTGTTAGAAATTGTGCTTTGCATTTGGCAAGTCAAAGGTCAACGGCAATGACTTTCTACGAAATTTTAAGTTTTGCTTGCACTAGTTGGTATATGTAAATATTTGATGAAGTTGTAAATGTACATAGGTGTGATTTTGATGTTTCCACTGAATCTTGTTCACCACACTTTATTATATGCGTAAAATTAGTCAAGCTAAAGATCTATTATAAATACATACTTTTCATTTGAATGAGTTGAAACGTCGTTTTTTCAAAAATCTTCATCGTGGAGGATTTTAGGTCTGAAATTTGTCCTCCATTTCAATGGCTGACATTCAAATCGATCAATTAAGCATTGAACATTTACAGTGCTTGATAGAACTTCCATTAGTGCTATGTTCCTGCAAAAACAAAGATCATAAGAAAAATTGGAAAGGTGTTTATTGTTGATTCTGCAATGGAAACATTTTTTGAATGTTTTACGTTAACATTTTATATTTCTTCTTCTCTGTTTTGTTTGAAAGTATTACTTGACATTTTTATTTCTTCATCAAGACAATCACGGGATCCGTTCTTCAACCAAGATAGCGAAACCACTTATGTGGCACACAGAATAAATTTTTATATCACTCAGAAAAATATTTCAGCTTTTTGACGCAAAATGAAAACATCATCAAAGAAAATGGAAAAAGATTAGGCACCAAAAACATTTTTACTCAGTGAAAACAGTGGAATTTATTCATTTCAAATAATTTATATTGATCTTGCCCTGTGTAAAATATGGTATAGTTTCGGAAATGTTGCCATAAATCACAGACAATACTTTTTTATTCATTGATATTTTTCCCTAAAACAAGCAAATATTTTTAACGTGACAAAGCAATATGGTTTGACCTCAGATAAATATTGACCCTACCATCAGTAAATTTTTTTTTTTCAAAGAAATGTTGACAGAAGTCATTAAAATCATCCATTTTTCGAATGAATGAAGCACATATGTTTCATAAACCAAAGCACTGTGGTTTAACTTCAAACAAATATTTCACTTGATTTTTATAAAATTTGCTCATATTAAATTTATTGGAATTGTTTTTGCGGGATGATTTAAATTGAAAAATTTTTATTTACATTTAACATTTTTATTTGACAAAGGGGTTTCGAAAGTATGCTCTGATTCTCATCAGACACCAGCTCACAGTGCATACTTGACTGATGTGATATTCAAAGAATATCGCTCTATAAATCAGAAAAGTTTATTTTTTTTAAATGTTTAGCTTGTTGTTTGATGTCTGCAAATGTGCGGAATGATATCAAATCCTATCTTGTGACATCAAATAAATGGATAAAATTATTTTCCGCCCTGAAAAAAGTGTTTTCAATCTGGTGTTGTCCTGTCTTTGATTAAACTATACTTACCCATTCAAAAGAAACGAATAAACTGTCTACCTCAACTGAGAACGTATTTTTGTTTGTTATACAGTTTTGAAAGAACAAATCTGTTCAATTTTAATAATGGAGATGGTAGTATTTCTTGGAATCAAAAGTGGTTGATATTGCACCATGTAAAAACATATTAGCGTTGTAAACATAATTTACTAAATTTGAAAAAAATTACTTGCTTGAAATAATGTAAAGTAGAAAATTGTGTTTTGTTGAATGAAAGAAACTTTCACAAAATATTTATTCAGACAACTGAAATCAAATAAAAGTGTATTTGATTGATGAAAGTTAGATATTGCTGTAAGTGTAGGCACTTACGTAATCGATGGTCTAAGTCAAAATCTGAAAAATGGTTTTTGAATGACATGCGGGATTCGTTCAAAGGCTGAATAGACAATAAACGGGTTTTTCTATGTAGTGAAATTGAACGGGATGCATTTCTGGGATGCTTTAGAAATTTTATTCGACATTTTTGGATGCTAAATTTTGATGCGTACTGTAAAATGTGCATCGAAAACATAAAGATCGTTAGATTATGTTTTTCGAGAGCGTTACGATCGCGGTACTCTAGGAGTCTGGTGGAGATCGTCGTCAAGGCCGGATGACCGAGTACTCTGCAGTCGGTGTTAAAATTATACTTCTTTTGTGAAAAATTGCGGCAGTTTTTCGAATTGAGTGTGTCTGAAATGCTGCTGCATTGTGTTCAGTGAGAACTTCCGTTTCACGGTGATCATGGGTAGAAGTACCACGTTAATTTGTGCTCGCATTTGTGAAATTTAATTTTTCCCTGGCCTTAAAAAGGGCCTAGTGAATGTTTCTCCTACTTATGTAGATTTTGTTGGCGTTAACTTTTGTGATTTTTAAATTCACGCTGGGTCATGATGAAGTGTGGCTTCCTGGTGGTTTTGATATATATTTTTGACAAAACATGGTTGAAGCAGAACTGTTTCTACTATCTCTATATGCTGACTAAAAGGTACTTTTCGACGGGAGTTGACGGCATTAAATGTGGAAGAAGAACGGGGGTATTTTGCTGACAGGGCGAATGCAGGAAGGCGTTCGTTTTGGATTTGACACTAAAGGTTCATCACTTTGTGCATGCTGGCGAAGGGCTGTTTTAACGCACATTCGACGTTTGTAGGTGATGCTTTTCATCGGACTTCAATTTGAGAACGCATATTCGTATTCAAACTTGTGTTTGATCATGTGTGTACCCATTATGTGGTCCCAGAAGAAGTTCAGTTGGCAATACCCGTGATTTCATACCAGAACCCGACCAAGAAGCCGTCCAATTTGCAATGGCTGATTTGGATAGCAGCTCACAGTACATTGTGTGTACGGGCTAATCAGAACAGTAAAGTCAAGTCAGCAGTAACAGCAACAGCAGGTCAGCTTTCGAATGGTGTGACAATTACTGTCTTATCCCGGACATGTAATTCCTGAATTTTTTTGATTTTTGTTTCCGTTTTTCGAAACATAACAAACAACACGCCAAAAACAAGGTGGAACGCTGCATCCCAGAAAATTGCTGTCTAAAAATTTAGCAGCAAATTTTTTTTAGAAAGGATTCAATGAATTTTTTTTTATAGATATATAAGTGACGAATTGAGATGTAGGATATATGAAAGTTCAAGCTGAATCTGTATTAATTGTGCAAACTTTAAGAAAAAAACGTTTAATAGTAATGAATTTGTAAAATTTGAACCTATGGCCTTCTTATTGGATGAAGGCCCGTAAGAATTTTTCACTTTCAAATTCCACCATGGCCTCTGTTTGAAATCGAGTCCAATTTCTTTGTTTATGTGGACTTCAACCACTTATTTTTTTTGGTTTTGTTTGTTTTCAATATCAGGGGCCTGAAGCTGTCTGCCTTTCCTCAGGCCTGCTAATTGAAAGCATGCTTCGCCGTTTTAGGTTCTTCTTTGAGATTGTCAGCTCCCCTTTCAGGTGCTAGGTTTTGGTCCTGTACGAACAAAAACCTGTTTCCCGTTAGATTGTCATATTGGGGCTAATTTGTTTTCCTGACGGACGAATTATATGTAGCGTCCTCTTTTTTCTGGGAGCCAATCCACCCCATTTTGTAATGACCCACCCCCGCCGCGTAGAGCTAAGAAAATAGCACACCAGCATCCGTCAGGTTTGAGTTAAACGATGCACCGCTATTGCGGACGAGTAGCGTTCTCAGAGTAGCCTTCAGTCTGGTTGAGTGCTGGTATTGGCGTTTTTTATTCATTTAAATCGCTACAGCTGTCATACCCCTTGGAGCTGGGCACTCAAAGCGTTAAGATAGCGTATTAAAGGAATATGCTCAGGAAACTTCTGCTATTACAATTGACGGCAGGTTAAATGATTGTTTAATAGTATTTCTGCTTGAATCTCTAGCTGCACCAAATGTAGTACTTCGCAAAGTCGGTAAAAATACATTTTCATGAAATCCGCCAAAGGATCAAAAATCTTTTACTAGTCCAAGCAGGCTCAGTGCATTTGGTTCCAGTAGTCTATGTGTTTATTGACACTTAATGAGAGGATTCACCATAAGGACAAAAACGTAAATTTGAATGGCGACAAACTTTGTTGTATTTTTGTTGACTATTTTGTTTGTTTTTTATGCAAATGCAGAAGTTTTACCCTCGAAATAGGGAGCGTACATGCATCATTGTTCGAGCCAAAAACACTGGAAATAATATGCAAATACTTCACTCTAAATGCATCTTACGAGCGCCATTAACAAATCCGACTATGTCCCAAGTAATGTCATATCCAAAGTAAGTATTTAGTGTGAAGCTGCAATTTGGGTGATACACTGTGGTATAATTGCATTTCACACCCAAAAGTCGACCAAGCTCAGCGTAGAGTACGCTGCCGGAAATTGTCTGCCCTGGTCGGTGACAATGTATTGGAGAGCTCTAAATCTAGCAGTAGAGCAGAATCCTAGTCATTGGTAGTCATGCCGGCCAAAGAAATCGTTCCAGGCCAACGATTGAAACGGTCGATTATGGTCAAACAGTATGTGTATTTTTGTAAGTATATTAGAGAACCAAAAACATCGATGCAAATGGACTTAAAGCGTTTGGAGACTGTAAGTTTACTCACGTGTCTGGTTATCTTGCGTTTTTTACAAGATAGGCATTCTCAGGCCCAAGCGGCGAAGTCTTTGTTTATCGAAGCTTAGAAAAATTTCGCTAAAATATGCTTGTATGACGCACAAATACTAGGGTGAGCTAAGTCAGGTTTCAAGTTGGGTACCTGTTTTCTAAAAGTGACAGGAATAAAAGGCCGTGTGGTTGGGGACAACATTTCACAAAAAATGCTGACATTTGCGCCAAAGATTAGCTGCGTATCTAGGATGTACATATTTACAGTTCTTTAGGATCTCCAGAAAGCCTGCGTCTGATTTTTGGGACTATTTCGGTAAAGCCGAGAGTACTGCGATGAATGATGCCTTCTAGAGGACAAGTATGTCATCAGCAACGTTGCTGCAACCCGAGACATGCCGAATATCAGAAATGAATTCTTTATGTACTCGTAACTTTGGTGTCTAAGCTGACGAATGCGGCTTTTTCTGACTTCTGCTTAAATGCAAAAGTTATTAGTTTGTGGTCAGAGTAAAATGTAAAAATTTGGGCATCCAAAAAGTATCAAAAACAGCGAATGCATTGTGAAACCGCAACGAATTCACTGACGTATGCACTATACCTTTGTTATGTGTTGCTCAGTTTAGCTTAGCAAAAACCAAAAACATTGACATTTTTGCTGCATAGCAGCCCTAATAGCGGAAATGGATGCATCTGCAAACACACTAAGCTCGGTGTTTGAGTCTCGTAAGGACAATAAAGTGGCTTCTGAGATGCCGGTCTTGATATGCCACCAAACTTCAGATGACTAGTTGATTGCTTGACTGTCATATTTTTGAGAGCCACAAAGATAGGCGTTGAGTGGCTACTGCATCTCAGCTATATGTAACGAAACGACGGCAAAAGTTTACCATCCCCAAAAATATGCTTAGGTTTTTAACCGTACTCGGAATTTCAGCTTTTTTTTAGTCAGGGGTTTTGATGGAAAAGAATGTTATGCCACGTAGTCTTGAATATATAGAATTTTTATAGTGCTAAAACAAAGTAGAACTGGAGACAATCATTTATCACGGCAGCATATGCTTTGCTGAAGCGAAAAATTATAATCTTTCTTAGCAACCGTGAGCTTATCAAGTTGCAGTTTGCGTGGTATCGATACGTGCCTCTGGTCAAGATATAATGTGTTACCTTGTGTTTGCAGTGTTAAGGAACCGTATGTTGGTATTGTAGTTTTAAAGAAGGTCATGTTCCAAGAGATCAGTGGATTGCTCAGTCATAACGCTAAATTATGGATGATTGTAAGAAATGATCATGCTTTTCGTAGATAGGGAAGAAGAGAGATGGCATATTTTTAATTGATGACAAGTCTAAAATGGGTCTAGAGACATCGGCAATAATAAAGTCCCATGAAAATTCACGGGGGAGTTGTACATAGGAAGTTATAGCCGACCTATTTGTTGTGGCAAGTTCAGGGGAAGAAGGTGGAAGTCTTCCAGTTCCATGTGTTGGGAGCATCAAAAAGCCTGCACCTGTATCCACAAGATAATGCCGTTGAAACAAGTTATCGAAAGTAATTAAACGACGGCTGGGAAACCCAGCCCTGTAAGTGCATGAAAAAGTTCTCTCCTGTGCTTAAGAGCTGAAAACCTGCGGTAAAATCAAACTTGGCAGTTTGTTGATTGCGAGCGGGAGCGGGATGTTGAATGGAATCCAGAGTGCGAATGTGTTTGAAGGTGCCGGTTGACTAGACAACTGAGAACGGTTTCTTGTTGTTCTTTTTTGGCAGTGCTGAAACGGTGGCCTTATTTTGCTGTTGGCCAAACACTTCAATGGTTTTTTCTGGTGTTTTCACCAGTTTTTCTAAGCACATTTCTGAAGAACAGGCTAAGATAATATCTGTCTGTCCCGGAAGCCGCCGGAATCAGAGAGTTTCTCCACTACTGAAGTACCTTCCAATGACTTCATGTCCCGCATCAGTTGAAAAGGTTTCCGGTTACCTAGGTTAAAGGTCTAGACCCAGGTGCAGACCGTTCGGTTTTTTAGTGTCCTTAACTCCGTGGTGCTGTCATATGGTGGGTCACATGGTGGTCAGGTATTAAGACATCCCTGACAGATGAAACTGGTTTTCAAGCTGAACGAGCCACAAGGGTGGCTCATGTGCCCAAAATGACAGTTGTTTTACAACCAACGCTCCCAACAAGGGCATAAGAGCATCCTCTTTATCAATTGACATCTACTTAACGTAAAAAGCGTCGGCCGGAATGTTCGAGCAGAGTGGCCAATTGAGTTGTGGAATGGAAGCTCATGGAGCTATAGTTGACACTACACATGCTAGAGATAACAATCAGAAAATCAGTTTAACACATTTGATTTTTCATTTATAAACAGCCAAAATTTATGATTACCTGCTGAAAATCAATTCACGTGCAGAAGTGTATTAGTATGATAGTTATACTCTTCAAAAACTTTGCCATTCCCAATAATGGCCATCTCTTGCATCTACAAGAATCTGCAAAAAAATACTTAAGCCATTTCGTTCAATATGTAAAGGATATAATTAGCTCGACATTCGATTTCTCATAAATTTCTCGTAACCAAGTACCAGTAATGTTTCTTTCATAAAGATATTTCATGTCCAATAAGAAACACTACCATTACAATGCCTAACGAAAAGAAACTTCCATATACGAAAAAACAACGAGATAGACTCGTTATTTCTATGTTCAACAAAAATACTCAGCATTCAAGGCTGCCATTTCAGAGACATAAATTAGTTATGAATTTGAATGTTCTTGGTGACCATGAATCTACATCTTGCTACCACGCATTTCCCTTCCCTTGTGTCTTCTCCAAACCAACAGTAATTTGGAGTGGAGTCAGTATGGAATGACAATGCTCTGCATAGGTATACATATGGATGTCGAGCATGGAGAATAACAAAAAACCGACTAATCTCGTCATGTACATCACTGGCATAAACACATGTTTTCTCATGTCAGTTGACTCCTTGACTTCCTAGTCACCATGTAGATGTGATGTACATTTATCCATAGCGTCAGTACGGAACACTATGGCAATATTTTTTCCGCGCTGCTCTTTTTCTCCAACTCATGGTTCTTCCTTGGAGGTTTTATCTAAAAATTATATTTTGGCCCGGGCTCGACTTCGTTCCGTGGTTACTTGATCTACTCGACGCGTGCAAAGCGCATTAAATAACTACAGAAGACCCTTGTCTACACCACTCATCTCGTTTTCTGTGTGATAAATGACAAACATTTGGATAATTTATATTGTCATAATTCCAAACGGGAGGGTTTCGCTCCACAGATCGACATTCATATGGACCGGTCCGTCGGGAACTTAAAGTGGCACTTAATTTTTTTCTTCCGAGCCGCTTTGGAAAGTAATAAAAACTATAAAACTACCAGTACGCATGGATGTGGGTATCACAGAAGGGCTTTATTTGTATTTCCAAAGTAATAAGCAGTTAGAATCTTTGTTCTGCCTATACGAGTATATGTATATTATTTTGTACACCAAAATTCTAATATGCAAATTGTGAATTAAAATCCAGTGCTATCGAGTCCTTCTTTACGAAATTATATTCAACATCAGACCACTGTTTGAAAATACAAACTAAGTACTCTCGAAAACTGCTTTCATCCCAAAAGTGCTCGGTAAATCAAACGCATCTCTTCAGCTCCACCTAACATAGATTTCATTCAATCTCAATTTATCCACCCCAATCAAGCACTATCTTATCTAAAAATATTTCAACTAAACTCCCAGACACAATAATGACGATCATTATCTCACTAAATTATAATCCACTCCCTCCCATCACCCTACTAAATATCCATCCAAGCATTACTTTCAATTCAACACACTAACTATCTCTAACTATCTAACTATGCATTATGACTTTAGATACGTCAAGTATCTTTTATGTTTGTTATTCTCTCCTGGGCCTAAGACAACAAACCCATTGACTTCAGCGCTAAGTGAAGTGTGTTCGGATGCAAAAACAAACCAAATGAAAAATATTAGTCCCTTCGACAAGTACTTAGAGCGTTCGAAAGTGTCACAAAGTATCCGGATTAGTTTGAGGCTTGCGCCTTAAGTGCTTGTAATTGAGCCGGAAGATACAATAACAATCTGAATTGACGTCGAATTCAATGCTGTTGTCTACTGCGAGGGCATCGATACAAACGGCCCAGACGGTAAAGACTAGAAAGAAAAAGCTAAGTTTCGAGATGGTGGTGTCGTCGAACATATCAAATTCTACAGGATTGAGATATCTGACAGGCAAGCGACACGAGTCTTATTAGAGAATTAGGTGGCCATGTTACAAGGTTTTTAGTGTCGTCGGAACTATAGACAGCGAAAGTAAGAGCTATTTTTATGTTTGATTACGCGGAAAACAGAAGGAAATAAGAAATTGGGCCATTTTCGGGAGTTTATTAATAGTCCACTGTAAAATTTAGTAGGAAAGGATGTTTGTTTTGATCGTTATATCATTTTCTTTCTCGAAGGAATGGAAAAACACACGTTCCAATGTTAATTTGTTTTCGTGTTTTTCGTTGGCTTCGTAAACATAGCTATCTGAAGTAACATGTAGCAACTGTTTGTGATGGTTATTTATGCGAAAAGGAAAGGAAAATTTATGTTGGGTGTTAAAGTTGACAAGATCATGGAATCTACACATTCGAATTGATGATAGTAATATGCATGGAATGCATTAACAAATCTTTTTATATCGAGTCGGTTGTATTAGCTATTAATTTTGAGAAGGAAGTTTTCGATATATTTTGATGGATAGAAGGATAAAACAAGTTGTTTGACGTTTGAAAACTCATTTAAAAATTAAAACTTGTTTCAAAGAAGAAAAAAGAGAAGCAACTTTAGTCTTTAGCTCGGACTCGCCTCTGGAGAGCTCGATGGTTGCAACATATGTATGTCTTGGTGCCCGAGTGCTGGGCATAGAAGATAAATACTGTCACTAAACATTGCTGAATTTCATTTCTAGTGGCAGTCGTAGGAACCAGACTGACTGAGGCGATTGAGCTAATGTCAACAAAATTTCGCGATTACACTTCGAAAATTAAAGAACTAATTAACGAGCCTATTGATTTAATCAGGGAAAAATTTTCGCTAAATTCAGAATTAGAAGAACGATAATTCGAAAATAATATTTTTGCCACTGAACTAAGTGCACTTAAGGGGGGAAGTACCTTTAGAGGCCGAAAAAAAAGGTCTTTTTTGCAACTGATTTGTAGGGAAATGGAGACAGTTCTTTTTAAATCAGTATAATATTTATTTTAGGCGATGTTCGAGGTTGAAAAAAAACATATTCAACAAATGTGAAAGTTGAAAATTAACAAATTTTTCAAGGATCTTGAAAGCCATGTCGTCGCTGACGTCGTAAATTGCGTAAGCGATGCTGACTGCAATTTTCATCTGAAATCAACAAACCAAACATTTTCTTACTCGAAAGGGTTTTTTTTAGTAGATAGACTAAAATATTTGTGAAATTCGAAAATTAACCCTTCAAAACAGGCTCAAAAAAAAAAATTTACGATTTTGACGAAAAATTTCGTTGTAATTCCAGTCAAAAATGGTCCCAAAATAATTTGTTTTTTTAATCTTTAGTCTACATAGAACAGTTTTTTATGCTCTTTAAAATGAATGCTAGATGATAAAAATCGATTTACTAGTTTTTTTATTATCACTTACGCAATTTTAAAAAACATGGTTTCGAGAAAAGGCCGTTTAAAGTTTTTGGTCAAGAGAAAAAGAACTCGGCGCCAGGCACTTCCGGGATGCATCTCTTCCACAATTTTGAGAATTAGCTTTTGAAACATTGACATGATATTCTTAGGCGATATATCTATCGATTAAAACAATTTTAAAAAAATCGATTTTTTGAAGTGTCTAAAGGTACTTCCCCCCTTAACGTCATCATAAATGCAATGAAACAAACAAAGAATGAAATCCTAACCGAAATTATTCTATATTATTCTATAGTCGTTGGAGGCAATGTGCAGGATGCTTTCAGAATTAATCGCATGAGCTCGAAAAAAGCGTTGCCAAGTTCAAAAACAAAGCAGTTGGGGCCAATTTTTAAAATCTGACAAATCAGATATGAAAAAGCCAAACGACGGAGCAGTTTCTCCCGCAAAGCTGATTCACAAAGACCTGTATGACGTCAGAGTGACGGCATGAATGCGTCTTTGCTATGCCATTCAAAAACTATTCGGACCAGCTAAAAGTAAAGGAGTGCTTGCACATGCGTCCATGCTTTTAAACCGAATTTTTAGAAGGCGAGAGCGAAGTGGCACGTGCTCTAACTATAGTCCGCGGAAATCTAACATGGTGCTTCGGAAAAATTAGGGGAAAGCTGAATTTTGATGTGAACGAAAATGTCAAAAGTCCCCATCGATCCGAGTGCTGCGTCACTTTTTATACGGGGTCAAAGCTAACCAAAAGTGACCTTTCCTAAATATCTCAGTAACGGTCACATCTTCAGAAAACAATGTATTACAAATTGGTAGCTTAAAAAATTTTCAACAAAAAAAATTGTATAACTTTGTTCTGTAACCATAACCGTTTTTGAGATATATTGATCTAAAGCTTTGTTACTAACAGCATCCTCTTTCTCACGGCATGTTAATATTATGCGATTTTGATTACGACTTAGCATGTTTGTGAGTTAGTTTTTCTATGTTTAAGAGGCGCATAAAAAAAAACATGTAAATAAACTCATCTACCACACTCCAGGGTAGATGGAAAAGTGTGCTCCGAAAAGTTTCCTCCTCCCTCTTTGTCATAAAATGGTATCCCTGAACTTTTCGGAGCACACTTTTCCACCTACCCTGGAGTCTGGTAGATAAGTTTATTTACATGTTTTTTTTATGCGCCTCTTAAACATAGAAAAACAAACTCACAAACATGCCAAGTAATCAAAATCGGATAATATTAACATGCCGTGAGAAAGAGGATGCTGTTAGTAACAAAGGTTTAGATCAATATATCTCAAAAACGGTTATGGTTACAGAAAAAAGTTATGCAATCTTTTTTGTTGAACATTTTTTAAGCTACCAATTTGTAATACATTGTTTTTCTGAAGACGTGACCGCTACTGAGATATTTAGGAAAGGTCACTTATGGTTAGCTTTGACCCCGTATAAAAAGTGACGCAGCACTCGAATCGATGGGGACTTTGACATTTTGTTCAACACGCCAGTACCAAGGTTCGCAGCGAAATTCAGCTTTCCCCTCATTTTTCCGAAGTTTCGCCTTTTTTATGTCGGATTTCACTGGGCTAACTATCTCGGCTGATAAAAGCCTGAATTTAAACTCCTAGCGATGGCTGCTGGCAACAACCTTTTTTGAGAAAAAAATGACGAATGTTTTGAGGCTAGTCCCTTCCAAATAAGGATAGTTGCTAACATATATGAATACTGAAAGTTAAACTTAGGAAACAATAAGTCAGTTCAAAAACAGCTTATGAAAATTAGGAATGTCTCAAAAAATTTTGATTGATTTTTTTAAAGTTAAGTAATATGAATTTCTCCTTTGATGTTATTATTTTGACCGAAACCTGGCAGTCAGAATAGAGTACTGATTTTAATAACAATGGGTAACAGGACCTTGTATTACAAATGCGGTGAAGTGGTAAAATTCACGTAATTCCTTAACAACCCTTGTTATTTTTCTTCTCTTGCAAATAATTTGAGCACATTTTCGTAACCTTTTGCTGCATGCAAAAATAAAATATGAGCTTGGCGTTTTGGATATTTGGTTATGTTTTGTGAATAATACAATTTCGTTTCTATTTTTGATCTTCTGGTTGCAAAAAATACCACAAATTTACACCCACTACAGTATTTATTCTTCTATTAGATTCTTCGATTGCTGTTTGAATGATGCAAGGATCAGCATCATTTTGAGGTTGATATTAGCAGCTTAAAATTGTTGATGTAATATAAAAATGAGTCAATACTTGATGTTTGCATTCGCAAGCAATTGTTCTTGACCGTTGGAACATTTATGGATCCATCAAAGAGAAGCGGATAAACCATTTTTCGCATATCAATGACGTTGCTCTGTAGTTTTGAATTTATTTTGATTGTCGTTATAACCATCGAATACAATTATGGCACTAGGACCATAATGCCAATGTAAAAAATGGACATATAAGAGCACGAAACCTTATGGAACACTTTTCAGAAAACAAATCTCAGAGTTGAATGCATGTCAGAAGTTCAACTTGTCTATACTATAGAAAAACTTTACTTTTGTCACCATTTTTTATTGACAGTCAGTTCTGTGACCATTGACAAACGAAGCTCCATCAAAACACGTATAGCGGAAAGACCAAGTTAGAGCAACCGAATTGGTTATGGAACACATTTTGCTGAAATATTTCAACCCACTGTAACCTAGGGCTGTTAATTGCATACAGCTAAATTATATTTTATAGTTTAGAATAATAAAGAGTTGCGTTGGAATTTGCAAAAGAACGTAACTTGGTCATTTAAAAACTAAATGTTATTTACATGCCTTTGAAATATTTGACATGAATTGTGCATATATGTGTGCATAAGTTTTCACTAGCGCAATTCAAATTCAACTAATTGTTAAACATTTTCAACATTCATTCAAAATTTGCAATTTGCGTCAAATAACTAAGAATCAATTAAAAAATATATTGGCTACCATAAAGTGAAATTCTCAGAAATTGCCGAAAACGATAGCAAGTGTTTAAAAAAATTAATCAAAAACCCAATCAATTATATAGCTTTAACACATATTATTCGAAAATCAGTTCGAGTACTTTTTCCTGGTAACAATGACTTAAATTTTTTACTAATGTTCAAAAAACATTAGCATTAAAATCACTTTGGCCAAAAATGCATATACATATGTCTATATATATCGTCGCTGTGAAATCAAACTGGCATATCTGCAAAATACACATTCTTCACTAGAGCGCTTTAAAGTTTTCGCATGTGGGCTATTTCCACGTGAATGCAAAGCGGCAAAACACCATTAGACGGGTTTTTATTCAACTTTACGATATGCCGGTGCGACATAAAAATAGGGGATAAAATAAGGAATTTTTTGATACCAAAAACTCAAAAACTCAATTTTTGCAGATATGCCGGTTTGATTTCACAGCGACGATATATACTTATATATATACTATATATATATATATATATATATATATATATATATATATATATATATATATATATATATATATATATATATATATATATATATATATATATATATATATATATATATATATATATATATATATATATATACTTATATATATACTATATATTAGAGATGGGACTGCTCTTGCGATCACTGCTACTAATCGCACTGCTCTTTGAAAAGAGCAGTGAGCAGTGCGATTGCTCTCTGCTCATGCTGTTCAATTGCTCAATGCTCTTTTGCAGAGCAGATCGTTTTTTGAAGAGCAGTGAGCAATTTGGTTGTGTTTTGATAATATTGTTCGACTGCTCATTGCTCTTTTGCTGAGCAGAAAATTTTGAGGCGAGCAGTGAGCAATTTGATTGTTTTCTGCTCGTGCTGTTCGACTGCTCATTGCTCTTTTGCAATACAGAAAATTGTAAATGCTCATCTATTCAGATTCTTTTCTTTCTACCCTTGCGAGTATTTTCGGACTTGCAAGTATTTTATTCAATTATTCAAAAAGCTTTTAGGGCAAAAGTAGCTGAAATCGGACAAAATCGGCCAATTTTGGGTTAGAGTGGTTTGGGACATAACGGGCCAAGACCAATTGCTGTGATACAAAAATTTCGGTTTTGTAGGGGAGTAAGGGGTTTTTTGGCCATAGTTTGGCAAAAACTGCTTTGATGGCGCGTTCGATGATTGAAAGTGGTCGGGGAGTATATTAGTAATATATTAAGGGCGACAAAATTTTTGATAGGGGAAATTGGGCAAAAACGTCCATATTTTCTAAAAAATTTTTTTGGTCTAGTATGAATTTGGGGACCTTTCTGAGTTGTTTCGGGCGAAATTTCCATAACAATCTGTGAAAAAGCGGCCTAGTTTCGAAGATACGGCAAAAGTAGCTGAAATCGGACAAAATCGGCCGATTTTGGGTTAAAGTGGTTTCGGACATATCGGGCCAAGACTTTTTGCTGTGATATAAAAATTTCGGTTTTGTTGGGGAGTAAGGGGTTTTTTGGCCATAGTTTGGCAAAAACTGCCTTTATGGCACTTTCGATGATTGAAAGTGGTCGGGGAGTATATTAGTGACATATTTAGGGCGACAAAATTTTTGATAGGGGAAATTGGGCAAAAACGTCCATAATTTCCAAAAAAAAATGTTTGTCTAGCATGAATTTGGAGACCTTTCTGAGTTGTTTCGGGCGAAATTTCTATACAAATCTGTGAAAAAGTGGCCTAGTTTCTAAGATACGTCAAAATCAAATCTGCCCGAAAAACTGAAAGTAGCACTAAAAATGTTGAGATCCTTGTCCTTGCCAATTGGCTTCTGCGGCGGTGCTCGTGACTGCACTCCAACCCTACCGGGGTTGTGACTCATGTCCAGCCTTACCGAAGGGAGTGGCCCCCTAGTGGGTGTATGTTTAATACACGTAAAAATTTTGTTATCATTTCTCAATAAAATTTTCGACAAACTTCATGCTTCGGTGAGGCGAAGTGGAAAACCGATTGTTTTAGATTAGCCAAGAAAAATAAATCTTCGAAATTAAATTACATACTGCATAATACTGTACATGCATAATAACATTTCACTACGTTGCTTGCATCCAATGTATGACATTTTGAAAACCACAAAACTACTATACGATTTACCAAGCACTTGGCAATACATTCTTCTGCTAGCAAGTGCCGAATTAATGCAGACAACGTATTCCCAAACATACTACATCTGTTCTAAACATGAGCATCAATCGGCAAGGAAAAATAGTGACATTGTAAGCATACAATGCGATTGCAATCTGAGGCTAGAAATTGCTACATCAAGCACAAATCGAAGGCGGTGAGAAAGTAACGAGCAAACACTGGCAATGAGCAATCAAAAGTAGCGAGCGGTTTTTCGTACGCATGAAACTGCAATCGCAATTGCGATTGAATAGGTGCTACTCTAAGTTGCTCTTTGCTCAAACTGCTCTCTGCGCTCACTGCTCAGTAAAAAGAGCAGTTAAACACATCTCTACTATATATATATATATATATATATATATATATATATATATATATATATATATATGTATATATATATATATATATATATATATATATATATATATATATATATATATATATATATATATATCTTCCAAAAATTTCAGTGAAAAAATCTAAGGAACGCGCCATCCGATTGAACTGAAATTTTCAGGATACATTAACGTATATGCATAACAATGCCAGGTTTCACAAAAAGTAAATAGTCTTTAACCCTTGGCGCCGGCAGCCATTTTAGTGGTATTTTAAATATACCTATTATTCTGTCAACAAATGACTTTTGCCAAAAACAGTTTATGGAATAAATGTTGAATGTGCTCTTAATATGAATATGATAAACTTTTTGAAATGTTTAACGCTAAGTGTGCACTAGTCACCTAGAATGAGGTTGGGCAAATTTGAACATTTTTGAATTGCGATAAATTTTGACCAGATTATCAGATCATTATGAAACTGAAAAGACAAATTGATAATATTAAGTTCTAGATTCGTGTAGTTTTTTTCTGAACGTGCTGGCAACCTTGCAGCTACATCAGGCATTGAAAGGGAAAACCTTCAAACCAAAAATGTTCGTCTTTTACAATGATATAGAAACCTTATGCTTTGTTTATACAAGCAAAGCAAAATTTTTGAAATTTCAGATCGGACAAGAATGGTAACCTTCCTTCAATTTACCTATACTTTAGGCATCAAAAACTTATGTTCACGAAAATCACGACCCAATTATTAGATATAGTTGAAGTTCACAGAATGTATCGATATTAAGTCAGACCAGGCCTGATAGAAGTGATTTGGGAATGCGGGAAACTCAATGCCAGTAGTGCCATCTTGAAAAATTATAAAGAAAAAAAGCTGCTTTTTACGGTATGAATTCTGATTCGGTCACCAGATTTTCATGAAACTGACACAACCGCTGAATTTTGCCCCAAGCCGTATTTGCTAGCTAGCTATGGGAATTTTGGCGTCTTGGGTTTCGAAAATTGGCTCAGAAAATAAAGCTTTTTGCCCTATAACTTCCAGTGCATTCATGAAAGCAAAACGAATTTAATATGATATATGTAACTTATTATAGGCATTATTTAGAAGGAATCTGGTTGAAAAACCATGATAGGGTTACCAGCTATTGTTGGTTTTGTATTTGTTTTTAATATCTTTACTAAGCGATTTTATCTTAAAATTTCCAAACGGTAATGATCTTTTGTGACAGGTAACCCGAAATTTCTTTGTACCCCTATAACTTCCAATGCAGCAATCATATCAAAACGAAATTTGCAGGGTAGGTTGATTTCAATGTGAGGTAGGTGTGCTATATTTTTGACTTTGATGCTAGCAAAGGGTTGCTAGCGCGAGGCGTTTCTTACTATTATCGTATCAATAAATGCTTACATGAAGTATTCATATCGTGCACATTTACCAAAGTTTAAATTTTCTTAGTTCTAAAAAAAAAACATCTTTTGTTTTTTGGTTCCAAACATCTTTCTATCCCTGTAACTTTGGACGAAATTATCGGTTGAAATCGAGATAGATCGAGTTATTTGATTTTGACGTGAGGCAATTGTGGGAGACTTTTAGTTGCAGTGCTGGTAAAGTGTTGCAGGCACTGATCATTTTCTTCGTTTATGTTATGTTATGCTGCTTTCAAAGTATTGCAGTGTTTGGCTTTCCTAAATTTTGAAATTCATGCAAGTAATAGTCCTGAGATCATTTCCACCCTATAAGATTAAATGCGTTATTAAGATCAAAGTGGTTTTGCACTTGAAACAGGTTGGAGCAGGTGTGATAGAATATGCACTCATAATCTGCACGATTTTTCTGTTGTTGATCGAACATTAGTATTTCTAGCAGTTCAGGTGCGATAGAGATTTTTTTCTTTTACGGTTGTTTTTTGTTTGCTTTTCAATTAACGCCCCAGTTATAACCGTTATTGTCAGCACTTCTTCCGGGGCTATGTTTTTAAATTGAAAAAACCCACACAATCGATAATCAGCACAACGTACTCCAACGAGGAAAAATTTGTTTCATAAGAATTTGAATTTTCCTTCACATTAGTCAGTAGTTAGTTTAGATGCGTCTTGACTTTGGCTTTGGTAATGCTCTTCTGCTGTTATCTTCTCAGAAAGATAGGATACTAATAGTAGTTTCGAAACACGCTTATGCATTTAAATTGCATTGATTTTTTGCCAGATGCGAGCAGAAGGCGAAAATTTAATAAGAGTACTACTGAGTACTCAAGAAGATGCATGAATAAGAATGTTTCCATAATGGCAGGGTTATTTCGTTTGAGGTTCTAATGTCGTCCAAAAAAATGTTTGGACGATAGCAAGCTCTTAAGATTGTATGGAACAAAGGGAAACAAATGAATCCAAACAAAAAAAAAGTCTAGCGCATGAGAACCGCTAGAAAACTAATTTTCGAAGAAATATTCTTTGAGTGACAAAAAAAATGTGGATAGAAGTAATACACTGAAAAAGGATTTATTTTGCTGAGCAAATTTGCAAAATTTATGAGACAAAAATCACCATAGCTGACAACTTTATTCTAATTTTTCAACCAAATTTTCATCAAATGTTATCTGAAGTAAGATTCAAGTACTGTGTGAATTTTGTTAAAATCTGATGGCTGAATCGGTTGTTATAGGCCAAAAAGCTATTTTTTTCTCAGTGATTTTTCAAGATGGTACCACTGCCGCAGGGCTGCCTGCATTTCAAAATCACTTCTATCAGACTTGCTCCTAGATAATGCAAACATATCCTGTAAATTTCATTATGATCGGAGAATCCGGTCGTCAGTTCCCGTGAACAGAACTTTTGAATGCTGAAAATAGAGGTAATTTGGTGATGGGTTGCCGTTCTTGTGCAAATCGGAATTTTCAAAATTTCAATTTGACATTATGAACAAAGATTGAAATTTATCAATGATTTGAATTTTCTGTCAAAAATCAAAAATTTTTGAGGAGAGTCAGTGATTTGAAGGATTTTTTTTCAGCGGCCTAACGTATTTACAGGGTTACCCGCACTATCTTGAAAATCCATGTGTATTAAACTTTAGTCAACATCAATACGCTCTGCAATTTTCACGATGATCTAATGTTGTTGTCAGAAGTAATGACAAATCAAAATTTGAAAAAAAATCCTTGCCTACTTTTAGGCACGCTGTACCCACACACGGAACAAAATTTTCAACTTTTTAACATAAGCAAACTTTAAACATAATAAGTTTACATTCCCAAACATTTGCTTTAACGAAAATTTACACTTCTTGGAAATATAGGAGTACCTCAAAATTCACTAAAGCGCTCGCCGCCGCCAAAAAGTTTAGGGTATCTGAATTCTAGTAAGTCATGGGCCTGCTTATTATAAAGATCTACATTTTTCAAAAGTTTCAGATCAATCGGATTGGCCACTCCAGAGATTATCTCCCTTAATCATTTTGCTCATATATATATATATATATATATATATATATATATATATATATATATATATATATATATATATATATATAAATATATATATATATATATATATATATATATATATATATATATATATATATATATATATATATATATATATACGAGGGTGGGGTGAAAAGTTTCCGGCCTGACCAAGAGATGGCGCCACTAGGTCTACTTTTGGAGCGGAGTCCTACAGTACCATTCCTTTCAAGCTTGTATGCACAGTTTCAGCCCAATCGCTACGTTAGTTTGCGTTTGAGAGCACAGTATATATATATATATATATATATATATATGTATATGTATATATTTATATACATATATATATATATATATATATATATATATATATATATATACATATATATATATATATATATATATATATATATATATATATATATATATATATATATAAATATATATATATATATATATAAAGAAATACGAATTTTCGGTGAAACGAGTTTAATACTAATTAGTAAAAATTAGTAAAAACAGGAGGAAACGAGACATAGCCAATTTTTAAGAAACTTTCATCGCGAAACATGTCAAAGAGCGAAACATTGCTATGAGCTCTCTTTTTTGAAGCAAAGAAAAATATCTTAAACTAAAACAATTTAAAGCATAGTCTATTTCAAAACAGTTTGGGAAACAGCAAGCACATCAAAACTAAATCAAACAGAACATGACATTTGATAACTTTGATGTCGTCCATCAAATGATTTAGTTTCCTATGTGTACTGAACTGTAGTGCAAAGGACGCTTATTGCTATTGTCACGGATAACTATAGCGAAAGACTTTCGAAAAAGAGGAAAAATGAGAAACATCGTCGACGTTGTTTTTTACATCAATATTGAAAACTGAAACCAGGTGTCATCCTTCAGACACTAGGTATTAGAGTTGGGTCGTACTCTCATTTTCGCATACTAGGTATTCCTAGTACGAGTACAAAAAAATACATGTTCCAAACACCTGTTCCAAAAATACTAGCTAGTATTTTTTGTACATGCTTACATTACATTACATACATTACAGTTAAGTAATGAAACGGTATGATATGCCCTCCCCCACCCACCAGACACAAAGTTTCCAGGCTAAAATGGTGATGGTGCAGATGACCGTGAAAGGATACTGAGTCATTAGTCCGTGCAGCTTGTCCGTAACTTTCCAATGGTCGGTCATTTATTGGGCAAGTCTTTCTCCAATCTAGGAGCCATCTAAGGGAAAACAATCAAATTCAATCAATTTAATTTGATTTTCATTTTAATATATGCATAAAACACCTTATGTATTCGTTCAAATTACCAATGTCGAAAAATTTACTAAGATAGGACCAACTAATCCAGTTGCCATCTATATAACTTTTCATCGACCGATCTCTGATACCAAACTTTTCCTGGCTAATATAAAAAAGTCGGTTTTCTACTTCGCCTCACTGAAACATGAAGTTTGTCGAAAATGTTATTAAGATATTATAAAAAAAAATGTTACGTTTATTAAACATGCACCCACTGGGGGCCAACCTCTTCGATAAGGCTGGACATGAGTCACAAACCCGGTAGGGTTGGAGTGCAGTCACGAGGAGGACTTCAGCACAGCCGGAGAAGCCAACTGTCGAGCCAAAAAGGATCTGAACAGTTACTTTCAGTTTTCCGGCAGATTTCATTTTGCCGTATCTTAGAAACTAGGCCACTTTTTCCCAGATTTGTATGGAAATTTCGCCCCAAAACAACTCAGAAAGGTCCCCGAATTCATGCTAGACCAAAAAAAATTTTTGGAAAATACGAACGTTTTTTCCCAATTTCTCCTATCAAACATTTCGCCCGGAAAATATCACTATTATATTCCCCGACCACTTTCAATCACCGAAAGCGCTGTAAAGGCAGTTTTTGACAAACGATGGCCAAAAAACCCCTTTCTCCCTTACAAAACCTAAATTTTTGTATCACAGCAATAGGTCTTGGCCCGTTATGCCCCAAATAACTCTAACCCAAACTTGGCCGATTTTGTCCAATTTCAACTTTTACCCTAAAACCTTTTTGAATAATTGAATAAAATACTTGCCCAATTTCTCCTATCAACATTTTTTTCGCCCTTAAAATATCACTTATATACTCCCCGACCACTTTCAATCATCGAAAGCGATGTAAAGGCAGTTTTTGATAAACTATGGGCAAAAAATCCTTCCTCCCTTACAAAACCTAAATTTTTGTATCACAGCACTAGGTCTTGGCCCGTTATGCCCCAAATAACTCTAACCCAAACTTGGCCGATTTCAGCTACTTTTGCCCTAAAAACCTAAACCTTAAGTCCCAAAATACTCGCAAGCACGAAAATACTCTATACAAAAATATGCGATACGAAAATACTTGCAAGTTCCAAAATACTCGATACGAGTATATACTCGTATAGTTCCAAAATACTTGCAAGTATTTTGGAACGATACGAGTATACTCGTATCGAATATTTTGGAACGATACTAGTATATTCGTATTCGAATATTTTCGAACGATATGAGTATATTCGTATTCCAATATTTTGGAACGATACGAGTATATTCGTATCGAATATTTTGGAACTATACGAGTATATACTCGTATCGAGTATTTTCGTACTTGCAAGTATTTTCGTCCCGCGTACGAGATACTCGTGAGTATGAAAGCACTTGCAAGTATGAAATACGAGTTTATATTAATATTAGGATACTATCACGTCACTGTTTGATTGAAATGAATTAAATGGACGATATTTATTGTGTAAATTCTTGATTACATGTATAGTCCACAAAAATACTCGTACCTATAGTATTTTTAAATTTCGTACTAGGTACTGGCTGTTCCAAAAAAATACCTGTTCCATATACCTGTTCCAGTATATACGCCTCATCTCTACTAGGTATCATGATCATAGCTGCTTAACCTCGATTGTGATTCGCAGCCACAGTTAAAAGACAACAAAAGGATAGAATTTACGCAGTTACAACACCTTCCTTAGCCACAGATTAAAATTTACTTGATCTGCTGTGGATCTAAAGTTTTTACAGCTTCGCTATGCAGTTGAACAGGGTGATTCATTATGAGGTTTGATTTTCAATAGGCTTTTTTGGCAGATCACGCGTGACTTGTCAAACTGTCATGTAATTTTTATTCAGTACTATTTGATAAAGCATCATGGAGAGACTTACAACGCAACAACATATCCAAATTGTTCAGCTGTATTACGAAAATCAGCGTTCTGTAAGAAATGTTTTTCGTGCTCTTAGAGCAATTTATGGTGTGCAGCGTCTACCTACCGAAACCACTATAGCCAATACCATCCGCAAATTTGAAACCCAGCATACATTATTGGATGATACTCGACCAGTTAGACCACATTCAGCACGTAGTGAAGAGAATATAGCGGCTGAAGCTGAGAGTGTGGCTGAAGACCGCGACGAATTGATTCGGCGTCGTTCCCAACAACTTGGTTCCTCGTACGCAACAACTTGGCGTATTTTACGTAAAGATCTTGGTTTTAAGGCATATAAAGTTCAACTCGTGCAAGAATCGAAGCCGGACGACTTAAATTTGCGTCGTGTTTTTGGTGAATAGTCTCTTAATCAGATCAATGAAAATCCGTTGTTTTATTACGAAATTTTGTTCAGTGATGAGGCGCATTTTCGGTGCAATGAATACGTCAATAAGCCAAATTGCCGTATTTGGGCTGATGAACAACCTGAAGAGCTTCAACAGCTATCACTACAACCACAGAAATGCATAGTTTGGTGTTATTTATGGGCCGGTGGAATTCATCGGTCCATATTTTTTTCCAAATGAGTCCGGTCAGAACGTAACCGTCAAAGGCGACCGCAATCACACCATGATAACGGATTTTTCGCTACCTGAAATTGATACCCATGGTAACGGTGACCTTTGGATTCAACAAAACGGCACTCTTTTGCATACAGAGAGAGAAACAATGGACTTATTGAGAAATCACTTTGGTGAGCCCCTGATTTCATGTTTTGGACCAGTAAATTGGCCGCCTAGATCCTATGATATCACACCTTTAGGTGATGTCACACCTTTGAGGTTACACGAAATCTTTGGTCTTCAGGGATAAACCAGCTTCAATCGACATTTTTGAGGCCAACATTACTCGTGTACTTCGCAAGATACCGGTCGCTATGTTGGAACGCGTCGTCCAAAATTGGAGCCTCGGGATGGACCATTTACGGCGTAGTTGTGGTTAACATTTAAATAAGATAATTTTAAAAAATAAATGTGATAAATTGTTATTTTCACTCATAATAAGATTTTTACTGTAGAATTAAACTTTATGCCTTTTATTTGAGATAAAAAACCAAACCTCATAATGAATTACCCTGTACGTTCCATTCCCATTTGTTCGTTGAACTTATGTGCCGGTCGTTTATTAGACGTACGAGTACTTTCGTGTTTTTCCAGCAAAACGATGTGATGAATAAATGCTTGAGGCTATTGCATTCGTCCGACATGTATGGTAATGTCATTGATAGTCCATGTAGCTCTCATATGCGGATTATGGCTGTGTTTTTTGCGTGATATGGTAGGGAAGATTTTCGATGTTTTCATATTTGCTTCAGTGTGCAGTTTTGCAGTTACGCTGCATAAGCTGTGAGTTGTGATAAAAGTCTTTGAAGCAAATTCAAATTTGATAGGGGTTTCAAAAGGATCGCTGCATGTAACTTAGCTGAATATCCAAAACCTGAATGCCTTTGATTTTAAATTCAAATATCGTTTAGTGTGCAACAATGAATTAAATCACTAGGGAGTGACGAAAAAAGGATATTTGTCACATATTTATTCCTTGGTTATCTTGTTGAACTGAGCAATGGCGTTGCTTCAATGGCGTCTTTATCGTTTTTGTCGATAATAGTCCAAATATAAGTCTTGCAGTACAAGCCTTAAGAAAATTTTCAAAATTTCACCGTAGACCGATTTCTCTATTCCTTTCTTTGGCAGTATAGCTGCTAGTAATAGTAATAGTGTAGCTGCTTTTGTGAATCCTAAGTAGAGTTTGTAGTTGGCTTGCAAATAAACGATCCGGTATAGGATACAAGTTTAATTCATTACTACACGGTTGAGAGTATTGTGTCTATTAAACGTTTTTCATTTCAAAAATGAAATTTTAAAGTTACTTTTAAAAATCACGTTTCGATTTGAAACCTAGAAAATTGGAATCAGATTAACTTCATTTTCGGACTTGTTCCAAGTTTATTTTCACTCAGAGTATACAGCATTGATTTATAGATTCTCATCGTATTATTTTTCCTGGCTGTAAGACAATTTTGTGGAGTTTGTCCCTGCAGCAAACTCTTTGAATTGATATGACTTATCGAGAACTCAGGCAATACGCTCCCAATAGAGTAAAGTAAGAAATCCAGTAATTCAACCAGATTTAATAATATGGGTATTATTGTCGTTTTGTGTGCATCAACGCTGTTCTATTCTACTCTGGGTACGAAAAACGCAGCTAATGAGTGCAACATTCAATTTCGTTTCCAGAACTAGCAAATGTTGAACTTAGCAAACCATTTAGAGTCATCCTTTTTCAACACACTGTCCTATATATATGGAAAACCAAATCTAATTTTGAAGTCAAAATCATCCATTAAAATTGTATGTACACCAGACAAGACCTACCGCAATTCTCGCATTTTTATCAATCTTGGAAACATTTCAAATATCATAAAACCCTTAAGGACGTTCCTAGGAAAAGAACTATTTTTCGACTATGTTCTTACTCTTCTTATCACTTCACCTCTAGTTTTGGACGTTACCTATCGCAGAGCAGAGTAGCTAGAAAACATGAAATAGTTGTCATTGTTCCATTCTCTACCACGTCTCATCTACATGTGGCGAGGATTATTTTCTACAATCTAAGAAGAGGCATTAATTTTCAATGGTTTGTGAACCAGAGTCTACCAAAAGTGAGGCTGAATCTATTATTTTCTGGAAGCTTGTGTGAAAATCCTGTTCCTAAATATTTGCCAAACAAAAACTATGCAAGATTGGAAGCACAAGAAACAGACGATCTGTTGATTTGAAGTAGAGCAGCAGGAACATGTATGTCCAGAAACTAGAATTGGAATCAGGACGAACTGAGCTTTCAAGCAGATAAATGGTGTCGAATGCGCTAAAATGCTTTGTAAAGTGAATCTAGTGCTATCGAATGGAACGATGCTATCAAAACAGCAGCAGTATGTCACATTGAGATCAAGATAAATATGACACTGCTATGTGTACATCAGGATCAATTATCAATTCCTCACTTATCAGTCAGCTTTAGACCCGTGTAGCATTCAATCAAAAGTTACAGTTCTTACCAAAGGCACGGACAGATGCTCAGTAATTCCAATGGTATAAGCCATATTTGCAAAGATTGAGTGAATAAAGTCATTTTATGCCCGAAAAGCCCAAGGTGCAATGCAGGTTTGAATAGGAGTCTCATGTGTCCTGGCCCTTTTGGTATTGATTGGATGAGTGATTCCTCTGACATCAAGCTATTTGATATGTGTGATATACTCAGACAGATATTGCCGATTGACTTCCGGACGGGAACAGTTGGTTCCGTTGATAAGGATGGTACGGTGGCAACTGGTTCTGAATTTGTATCTGACGTACTTTCTTTTCGAATGTAACACTTCTATGTACAAAATTGAATTTCCTTACTGGAATGCGGAATCATACAAGAAAAGTGCCGAAAGAAGAGATTAAAAGAAGTTAATGAAGCGGTTGAGCATTGGATAAGAACGTGAGGTCACTTGTTTCGGTAGATGTCCTTTTTGAAAGTAGATGGTCGTAGATGAATAAGGATTAATCATGATGATAGGAAAAAGATACAAAACTTGTGTCTGCTGGGCAAGAACATGGACTAAATTTTTAACTTTAATTTAATAAAGTTGATCAAATCATAAAATTTTGCCTTAGCATAGTCAATCAAAAACAGCACCTGCTTTCCAAAATATCAGCGACTAACATTACATAAGTAGACATCATTTATCAATGCCAGGTTTATACAAAAGGCCTAGGAAAGTTCAGTTTCTGACATTTTAGATTCTTTCTCCCTAATGAACTCGAATTAATTTGAAATAATTCGATTGCCGAAAACGCATTTCTGGCTTTGATTGGATCCTATATTCATCTCTTTCTTGTCTTCAGAACAACAGCCTCAGGCTTCAAATCCTACAGCGTTATAACAAAGTAACTTCTGTTATTAATTACGAAAATCTGTTGAAGAATGATTGGCATAATGAAATAATGGAAACATGTTCCCGATAAGTGGACACTGACAAAGGACACGAAGCACAAGCATGGGCTAAAGAGCAAAGTTCTCATTAAAAAGACCCCCGTCATAAGGCAGATCTCTTCTCAGAAAGACTTCAATATGGGAAGGTGTTGCTCTCTTTCTTCGTTCTTTACCACCCGAACAGCTACGAGGTGCTCAAGCTTGCAATCCGGAACTTATTAGATTTATGCAAAACAGTTGGAGGCATGAACACGTAGACAGGGAAATCTTGGTGTGTGGGCATCACTCAACCTCAGCCTAAACTTCTTGCTCCTTCTTGCCAATTTTGGGTTTATCTGATGTGCTTGGCCTTTGCCTACTGGTAGTTGGCTCTCTGGTGGACTATTAATTCAAGTTTGCCGGAGAATATGCAATATTGACGATGCCTGTATATTTTATGAACAGATTCGGGGAGGATATGGCTGGAAGATATGATTGATGATGATAGCCACTTGGTTGAGTCATTTTGAATGGGAGAAGCGAAAAATGGAGAAGAGGAAGTTGTAAATAATGCAGGAAGTGAAGTTGGATGAGAAAATGAGGTGATAATATGATGGAAAGCTGTAGATGTCTTTGAAGAACATTGCATTTTTCACGTTGAGAAAAAACATGAATGTGATTTTTCATTATGGATGTCACCGATTATTCTTTTAATGAAAATAACGTTTTTCGTTTGAATTAGCTAATAAAAATGAACTTAATAAGTAATTTGTGAAAGAGGCTAATAAATCTTCTCGTGTCGCTAAGACATAACTGGTTTCGGTGAGGGTGACATGAATTGATTCAAATTCGATCACTGGGTGTTAATGATATTCATGTACTGTCACCTGTCACCAGCAAAATGGTAATGCTCAGTGATAATAAATCTGTTCCGTAGCTTCTCGAGAAAAACATTTTGGATTAAAACTTACTTCTATGGTGCGAGAAAATTTGTCGAAAGTCAGAATATTAAGGGATCAGAACTTCAAGCTCGGGAATGGCTCAATCAAATTTTTTTACAAAGAGGTTATTAGCAAAATAGTGCTTTGGGAAATATGAATAAGAACTTACATTTTGTAGTCATTTTCCGCAACTTTAACACAATATAACAATTTTACTCTTAATTTTTGTAATCGGCTTCGTCAGGACATAGACAATTTGTTGTAGAATATTCGTACCAAATTTCATACCAATCGGGTGATTTTTACATGAGATCTGTGTTCCTAAATGTGAAAAAAACGTGATTTTTCAGGAGAAGCGTTTAAAAGAACCGGGACCGATGACGCGTCAATTTTCGATTTTTCGAATATATTTTTGTAGATGTCGTTTACAAACGTGTTTACAATCAGTGTGCGACTTTATCATATGTGTATTATTTTTATGTCATACCTTACCAAAATAACAAAAGAACCATACCTTCACATCAAACAACCATAATTCCCCAAATCGCCTCAAACGCTTTAGATTATAGATTAAAAATTAAATTCTTCTAATGAAAATTTTGAAACGGGACAGGTTGCAAAATGTCCAGAAAAAGTCGTAGAATTTTTTAAGCTCATAAAGTTTTTGTTTTGTGAAAGTGAAGTTTTCATGAGTAGCAGAATTTCTTCGCTCTGCACTTCAAATAACTCCTTAAGAGCATTTGACGCTCAGATACAGCGCACGTCCTTCCCGCTTAGAGGAATTTTCGAAATGATATTGCATGCCATGAAATTGCCCACGCATCAAATGGTATACCATAAATTGACCGTCGTTGCCATTGGATATGGCAGCGTAAATTGCTCCTCGAGCCCCGGTGTCACATTTTTGGCATCTTGTCTTTCGGATTTTCCGATCGCTCCTCGGAAGACAGAATTGCTGTCTCCAGAGTCTTTTTCGCTCATATGAGCTAAATATCCAGCCTACCGTAGTTTATGGAGCTTGATTTTATCAGAGAAGTCATGGGAACGATATAGTTTATAGATCTTGTTGCTATGTATGTAGGTGCCATCACTTCGGCGATAGTCGACACTATCACACCAAGGTTCGACTGGCAATTTACCCTGCCATATCCAATGGCAACGACGGTCAATTTATGGTATACCATTTGATGCGTGGGCAATTTCATGGCATGCAATATCATTTCGAAAATTCCTCTAAGCGGGAAGGACGTGCGCTGTATCTGAGCGTCAAATGCTCTTAAGGAGTTATTTGAAGTGCAGAGCGAAGAAATTCTGCTACTTATGAAAACTTCACGTGTAGGATAAATTCCTTTTTGGATAAGTGGGTATAATTTTGGACGAAAATGTAACTATTATATGATTTGCTGGGGTACGAAGGGGAATGCGATAAAAGTCATTTGAAAAATCCGCCAATCATCAACAGGGAGTCTCATATATTTACCCATAGTTCAAAATTGAAATTATTTCTCTTTTAAATAAAATAAGTATATAATTTCACTATTCCGCATCAAAATTAGACCTTTTCGCAATTTCCCACTATTTCATATTCTGTAAACTATTTTCATTGCTCAACGAGATCTAAAAATCCGTTTGAATTCAGAATCCCTACACTTTCTTATAAGAAATAAAGCATGCCCACGGTTCAGCGCAATTTCGAAATCAAGAACTGTCAAAATATTGCCAGGCAGATGGCCAAGCAAGTGGCATACCATATTGCCTACCATGTATGGCATGCCATAAAATATTGCATACCACAGGCTGCCTCCCCTGGCAATTTCAAATATTATGCCATGGGAAATTGGTAGTGGAGGCGGCCTGTCAACACTATGGGCCAAAGTACACGAGCGGAGAGCTTTCCGCCGAGCTTTTGATCTAAGAAATACAACACGGTAATTTGTGTGAAGCAAACTACACGAGCGCGTTTTAGCTGCGTGTTTTTCTATATATTTTCAAAAGCGCGCCGAAAAAACGCAGCCATCGCTTTGCTCGTGCAGTTTGGCTCTATCAGAATTACCGGTGAAACTCGATCTTAGAAACCAGAACTTACAGTTTGATGCTTCTATCCTTTCTAAAAAATACTATTCATAAATCGACTAAATCTTAATTTGCTCGTAACAATTTTAGATGAGCATGCCAGTTCAGTAAAAATCAGTTCAATAGAAAACTGTCTCATCTTTTGTGAGTCGAAACGGAATTCTCTGAGCGCATTAAACATTGAACAAATGGATTTTTTTAAAAACACTCAGCAAATTTTTTTCTCTCAATAATCTCTTTTTTAGATAATGATTTTTGCTTGAAACTCTTTTGGTATGGCCAATAATGGTTCTAAACAAAACTACAAAAAACTTATTGTCAAATCAATTTATGCTCAACATTTATCAAATACTGAAAATAAAATCATATATTTACATAACTGATTAATTGCATCATTTCTTATATCTGTACGCATCACTGCATTTTCAACTGCTTACGCAGCGAGCCAATAAGTATGTACTTCGAACAATTATTGCCCCGAAACATAAAATATCAATCGTGAAAGTTCTTCGCCAGCAAGTTTGTCCCGTTTCGAATTGGCGTGCATTTCCAGCATAGATTGCGGAGTCCTGAATTGCATTTTCTCTTTCCAAGAACATGGTTCCAAACCTAATACTCATACAGAACATAAATTTTACCTGGCTAGGTAAACTGGTGCCACTGCTGATTGCATACTAGACAAGAGTGCAATGTACTGCAGCTCTATTGGTATCCCCCTAGCCCCATGTATACTGTGTGACCGTTAGATTTCTATTTGGATGCCAGGGAAGCTCATGCAACGGGCGACGTTGGTCGATGGCATTTGAAGAATCTCCAGGACTATTACTCCCACCGCAATATACTGAACGAGCAAACGTAAAGTACGGCATTCCTGTCGTATAGGCTGGTGCGGTCTACAGGCACTGTGGATTCAGTTGCCGTATATGGTACGCTCATTTCGAAGATGGGATAGAGTGGTAAAATGCTTTTAAGTCTTCAATTCATTTAGTCATTGAATGTATGAATGAATGAATGAATGAACGAAGCTTGTATGCCAGCCCGTAACGAGCAACGATTGCTGTGAATGCGAACTGGATCCTTTTTACTACTCACGTATGGCAATGTACGATTGAACATTTTCTTTCACATGGCACTGATGCTTTCAAACATACATATATCTCCAGACCCTGGGAAGTGAGTTCAATGTTTGTGTATTTACATTAGGTATGGTTGAATTGCATAGTAGGTACGGCAGTGACTCAAAGGATTCAAGGATTTCAAGACCATGTTTATGGCGCTAGTTTCTATCGAGAGGAAGGCAGCGAGCAGCTTAAGTTTCCGCAACCAGTCCTGAATTTCAGAGGTTTTTTATCAGCATGATGGCGAATACTTTGAATGAATAGTATTTAAAGATATTGCTTGAATAGGAAGGAAAAAAACTTTTTCGTATGAAACGCTCATAAATAGACAAAGTTTATCCAATTTGTTTCAGCTAATTGAAGGTTAATGGTTTTAACAAGCTGGCGAAGCGGTGAGAAGTGTTATGGTGTTTGGTGATGTACTGTATAGTGAGCTAAATGAATTGATAAATTTGAATGGGTATAATCGCGCAGTGGATTTGACAGTAAATTATCGAGAGGAAAATAGTGATTGGGAGATTTAGGAGTTGGATATACATTGTATGAAGTTTTTTCAGAAGGTGCTGACATTGAAATTGTTAAATGTAAATTCGTCTGAGCGGTGATAAAACATCTTATAATTATGTGTGCAAAATTTAATTCAATTGTTTTGTATGTAATATGTGACCATATGGATATGGTTACTATTTCTATACTGAAAACATGACAAGCGCTCCTAATACAATAGAATACGTTTTTCTATGATAATGAAACGACGTCTTCTACAATTAATCAAAGTTGCTTGAATTTACATTAACAGCGAATGGAAAATACTGTGCCATAAGACAAACATAGGCCCGTGTTAGGAAAAAAACCTTCTGTTTCTTTTTATGAACTACATAATCCCCTTTTAGCCTGATCAGGGAAGAAGGGTCCGGAAGTGTGGCGCGTTTTTTTTCTGCAGAACCAGATACAGATCCGTGAAATTTAAGATGATTCATCTTCAAAAGCACAACTCAGACAGAAATGGTTGATCCCGACGTGCAGTTCTATTGAACAGTACCACGTGAAAATCGCATTTCATAGTGTTCTCAAGACATTTTACCCGTTGTCTTGTTTCCATTTTACCCGTTGTCTTGTTGAAATTTCAAAATTTGCCGAAGACCCCTAAGCCATAGAATTCAAATCAATTGCACTACTGAATCTACTACTCATCTTTCTAAGAGATCCACTGCCTTCAGCATAAAATTTGGGTGCTGTACAACGACCTGCAGAGAAATTGATAGCTGCTTATTTATTTAGCAAAATACCAATATTAGCTCCCTTTATTTGACTATGCAAAAACCGGTTGATACCCTGAAAAAAGCCACTTGGAAGATAATGCAATGGTTTGAGAGATAAAGAAACAGCCTAAACCCCAATTTATTAGAATATATATATAAACCGCTGCCAACTTCTTCTCCTGCATACATTCATCGATATGAACATAATTAAGGGTAAACTTGAGGGTGACATGATCAAGTCATTAATACTTATGCCTAGTACTATACTCTTCGCGACACGAATTCAACGGTCAAATCTCATACAAAAGAGCTTTACTGACGAATTGAAAAGCTCTTTCTATATGGGATTTGACCGTTCAATTCGTTTCGCGAAGATTATAGGTCTAGGCATTACCAGGAATGCGAGTTGTAAAGTCCAAATCTAGGAGAATGTTCAAGGCCCGTTTGAGCAGATACTCCCATAAGACTCTAGCGTAGCCAAAGTCAGTTCTTTTCTCTTGTAGATTGGTTAATAACTGATGAAGCAGTACAAAATATGCTTTAGTGGGAGCCCATGTCGGTACAATTGCAGCTTACTTTTGCACTTTTGCGAACATAAGTTGTGGCGTAGTTTTAAGAGTATCCTGCCTCCCAAACGCCAGTTTTTGGCTCAGAAAAATGGAGACAACATTAAATATTGATAAGGCTGATTGAGGAGCTCATTCCTTTTTTGTTAATAATAGTAGCTTCGTATTACTATTATGGATTCAAGGAGAAAGTATGCCTAAAGGCTGAGTTAAGTGTGGATAGATTTTTTCTTGGCACAGCTATGGCTATGTCTCGCCCTAAAACAACCATTTTGCAGCCGGCCTGGTTTAGCCTTATCAGAAGAATATTTGAATTAAAGCTCCACAACAGCGGAGAGAGTAAAAAACTTTGAACTGTGCCTGTAGTCTCTGTCACATGTGAAGAAAAGGATCCCAATATATTCTTTAGAAGCTTCTCAACAATAGCTATCAACCTTATATCAACATCCAGAACAGAAAGAAGAATAATAATTCCATTCCGCAGTAAACTAAACTTTGTGCTCAATTCAAATTTCCTCGAACGCGAGTTACCCATACCAATAAACATAAACATGTAACAATACATCGAATCACTCATAGTTCACATTCGTATAACCATTTGAGATTCTTCTTGAACCATGACTCATCAAATAAATGTAATTCAATATCATCGAACCATGTTTAATCAAACTCAGAATTGTTTACTTGAAAACAGAAACTATGTTTATATGAATCAACATAGCTTGGAAATCTATGTTTACTTAATCGATAAAATTAAAAATTTCTAATCGATCAAATGATGAGTCAAACAAAAGATCAAAGCAGATCTCACAGGGATCAAATTACAGAAATTGCATTCTGCAATTTCTGCAATATCAGCAAATTCAAAGCCTTTGTTCTCCAAACATATAAAAGCAGGCCCCCGGCCACTTGTAAGTTTAGTTTTAAAAAGTTGTAGCTCAGCAGAACATTGTGGAATAAATTAAAATAAAAAAAGTTAATTTTTTTTAATTAAATAATATTACCATACTATAACTGGCGCAGTCGCTATTCTAAGGAGGAAGGAGCCCCTTAGAATTATCGAACCGAAAAACTTGTTTAAGTTCGCAGCACCACTAAGCACTCTGTGTAAGGTGCAATTCCGTCGAATACGGAATAAAAACGATCAATTATAAACAAAATTATAATAATACAAGGGTTAGCATTGCCCCGTAGGCATAATTTTTTAAGAATTTGCCTCCTGGCATTACTAGAAAAGTATTGACAAGAATAAATCACTAAATAAAAATGCGTTCCTCATGTTAGAAAGTTCCTGTAACACACAGTCTAGCGATTATTGATAGGAACATAAAAACAAGTGTAAAATAGAAGTGCATCCTGAACCAAAAACACACCAGTGTTCAGTTAATTGATTACATTCAAACACAACACTGGTATTCAGTTAATTGAATAAATAAATTCTCAAATAAATTGAGAATTCAATACATTGGCGTTCAGGCAATTGAACACCCAACACAAATTGTTCCTGACTCAACTCATTGAAACTCATCAATTGTTCCTGATCCTTCAGCTGCAACAAATTATATTGTTCCAGTCACCTGTTGCAGCATTGTATCCAGTAATCATCAACAAGTAAGTTATTTTACTTCTTCCTACAATCAACATCATGGCAACCGACAATGAAAACCAACTACCACTTCTACCTCTGGAATTATCCTTCGAGGAAGTAATCAAGGAAGCCCGCAGATTACCAGTATATACTGGAAATAATAGCGAATTTACATTAAACACTTGGATAGACGAAGCAAATCTACTTCTATCATTAACCCATGGCAATCAACAACTATACATCTTTAAATTAGTATTCCATAAACTACAAGGTCCAGCTAGAGACGCTGCACAAAAACTAACCGAGCCTGGCAAAATGTAAAATCTTTACTTATATTTACATTTGGAATAAATGAAAGTTATAATAGTATTGTATGTAATATCCACAAAGTGAATAGTCACAGGAGTATTGATGACATTTACACCACATTAAATAACCTTTTCATTAAACTAAATACTAAATACATTCAAGACCCTCAACAACATTTACACAGTGAGTTTGCTCCTGTTAGAAATGAAAATCTAGTTCTAAATAAATTTAAATCTTTGATACCCGAATACAAATCAATAATCGTTTTAATAATCAATATCCATTTAATAATAACAATAAACATTATAAATACAACAATAATTACAATCAAATCCAAAATACACCTGAAAAAATGCAAATTGATAACTCGGACAGATTTAGACAACAAAATAATAGACATCAATATCCAGAGCCCATGGAAACAAATTTTCAAATAACTGCCTCGGAAACCCCTTACCAATAATCAATTTAACAATTGAAAATCAAACCATCCCTGTACTAATTGACACTGGCGCTTCAACTTCAAGTATAGATCCTGATTGTTTACCCCAAATAAAAAAAATTATTTTACCTAAGCCAATTCCTATTAATAGCTTAACTGGACAATATTACGTAACAGAAAAAATTAAACCAAACATGCCAAATGAATTCCAACTACCCGAATCGCATAAAATTCTTTGGAATATAGTCAAAACTTCAAGGCACTTATCGGTTAAAGCCTATTATATCCTTTAAATGCAAAAATTAATATAATATATAATAATATATAATAATTCTATATATAATTCAGCAGTCAGTCAGAACGGTCGCGTTTCTGTTCCGCTCTCCATTAATTTAATTTAGCAGAGACTTCTGTTTTCGTAACTGTGTGTCTTTTTATTCGCGAGTTCACATTCGCGTACTGACCTAATTTACCGGCCAACGAGTGAAGTGCCCAAACATTTACCAATATTGGTGTAGTGACCCAATTTTCTTTGCAAACGCAAACGCTTACGAAAAATAAGCTAAAATTTACTGTGGTGTTAAATTAAATTACAACAAACGAAGCTTTTTACGTTTTACGTTTGCACGTTGTAACTTATCTGCTGTGGTGTTAATTTAAAATCTGCGCAGTTGTTGTGATTAGTATATCGTGATCTACTATTAATATAACAATCATGAATCATAAGTGCTGCTTGGGAAATTGCACCGCTTACGATAACAAATTAAAATCTGTTGTCTGCAAAGGTTTCTGCCAGCGCAAATTGCATGGAGCATGTATGGATGCGCCAAGAGATTGGTATTCAAACTACCTCTCAGATCACTTTATATGCTCTGACTGCCAGAATACTGAAGGATTACTTAGACGTATGTACGATGACATCAGCAGTCGTATCGAAAACCTCAATGCAGACAAAGGCAACTTGATAGCTAAACAGCTAGTGCAATCTTCAGCTAGCACTGGTAGTTTCACAGAAATGGCAAGATGTTTTGACGGGCTTGTGAACGCAGTCTCTAACTTCCACAACAACCAGAGTATCGAGAATGCAATATCGGCACTCGACAAAAAATTGACGACGATTATTGATAATTAGATGACCGATTGTGTAGATTCACCATCGCCCCGTGATTGCAATGCAGATTTGAATAACGCAGTTTTAAATAATACACTGTTAAATAATGCAGTGTTAAACAATGATTTAGTGGTTGAAATCCTTGCGAAAATCTGTGAAAAACTAGATAGCGTCGACTGTGGGTACAACTCACTTTCTGAAAAAATCAATAAACTGGCCATCCTGTCTTCTGAAAACGAAGCCCTTAGTTCCGGGCCAATAATACAGGCAGCTCAATCAGAAATTTACGCATCCTTGGAGCAGCCACCGACTTTATTAAACACCACCTCCGCACCGACAGCCTCCGATTCTCCGAAGCGTCCGATTTCTAGATTCGGCACCACGTGGTCTCGTGAAGAGTGGGACAACAGAATTAATAGGATTAAAATGTCTCAACAATCATCTAATACTTCCAGTGCAATTTTAAAGCTAGTTGATAGTGCTGTTGCATTACACAAATCTTCAATCAAAAGCTTTTTTGTGAAAGGAGCCCCTATTTTCGCTGACGCAGCCTGGCTTTCAAAAATGTTGAAGAAGGAGTTGGGCATTGATAATTGTAAATGCGCTGCATTAACCGCCCGTATACGTGGTAAAAAGCGAAAATCCTACACATGCTTCAAATTATCAGTACCTGGTCAATATGGATGAATGTTTTGTAACCACGAGCGAAATGGAGTTGACAGCTATACCTGGAATGGAATGAAATTCAGCCATTGGATTGACAGATGCAACAAACGAGATCCCAAACAACCAACTCAACAATATAATCGCCAAAAAAATAGTTCGTATTTAGGCTATTCTCCCATTTGTAGCTCCCGTAATCACTCTCCTTTACTTCCCCAAGCTTCACTACCTTTTAAATCGGCTCCGAATTCAAATAACCACACTAAAAGCAGTGAGGCTAAGACGTTACCTTCTACTGTTTCAACGGAAAATCAATCCTCTATCAGTGTGCAGCCGGCTAATTCTTTACAAACAGTGGATTCCGCACCCAATGGAGCGTTAATGCAAGCAAGTGCTCCTGAAGCCAGGCCGTCATCCAAATATTCTAATTTTGTCCGTGAGGAGGATCTGATACCATCGCAATCTGGCTCAATCATTATACCAGAAACTCCTGTCAGTCTCCAATCTTCACCAAAATTTCTCGACCCACTTGTTCCTCCTGTCGTAAAGCTTACCATAAACTCTAATGAAGAATTAGAGGGCAGATACCTCTTGTCTCGTTTCAGAGATTATAAAATTTATGACAATGTCCGTCTTTTTCTCGCATACATGTATGATGCACATGATGCCACTTGCTTCGAAGGGAAAACGAAGACTAACCTCAAAGTTATGATTCAACAGGAGGGTCTTCCCACCGACCTTGACTCTTTACGCCTTATTTTGAACCACTACCACGAAGAACTCGGAATGTCTCTGGACCAGGTTAAACGTGATCTTTTGACTAATCGCTCTTATGTTAATTCTAAACATATTTCGCTCCTACAAAAATCTCGCGATGACCAGAAAAAAATATTTCTCCTAACATGAAAGCTACTTTTAGTTACCCAAGGTTTCTTTACCACAATTGCGGTGGTATGAGAAGCAAATTAAATAAGCTTTTTATTGACGCGAAATCTTGCCATTTTAATAGATTAACGATCGCCGAAACGTGGTTGAACGACTCACACGCTAACGAAGAAATTCTTGACAGTAATTGGACCATCTATAGAGCTGATCACGACTACCTTTTTACAGGCGTTTCAAGAGGTGGTGGTGTTCTTATTGCAATTCACAATACCCTCCCCAGCGAACTTGTTGCGACCAGTTCTCATAAATCTTTCGAACATAAATTCGTCAGAGTTTTATTCGATAAGCATTACCTCTACATTGGTGTCTTTTATGTCCCCCCTCACACCGATGAAACTATTTACAATGACGTTTGCGACATGATATCTTCCGTAACAGCTTCCTTGCACGAAGAAGACAAAATAATTGTTTTTGGTGATTTTAATCGTCCGAAAATCAGTTTTATTCCTGACGAAAATGATAACCGCCTTCTTCCAATTAACCTTAGTGATTCAATTGACTTTAACCTTATAAGTACGTTTTATGGCAATGATTTACAACAAATTATCCCCATCCCTAACCAAAATGGCAATTGGTTAGACCTGATCTTCTCAGATGTTTATGACGAAGTGGTGGTTAGTCCAACTATTGACGCCGAAAATTTTTTCTCTAACACCCTGCATCACTCCGCTTTTACTATTGAGCTATCCACTACAGATATTTCTTTCGCCCAGTCATACAATAATGAAATTGTATTTGATTTTCTAAATGCTGACTACTTAAGCATTAAAAACTATTTGGACACAATTGACTGGACAAGTGCTCTATCGGCATCAGATTTAGACGAAATGTTGTCTTCCTTTTACAAAATAATCTTTAACACCATCCACAAATTTGTACCAAAGCTGAAGAAGAAGAAAAAACTCTCCGAACCTTGGCTTGACAATTATTTAAGGCGGCTCAGAAACCATAGAAACAAATTATATAAAGCAATCAAAAATGGAGGCTCTCTCCAGGAGGATAAAATAAGATTATATGATGAGCTATCCAAAGAATTTTCCATCAAATCTCGCGAGGTGTATGAGCTCTATGTTAATTCAATGGGGGAAAAAATTCTCACTGACCCGAAAAAGTTCTTTGATTTCGTCAATTTTAAACGTAAAACCACTGGCTATCCTTGTTCTATGTTTCGTGGTAACACGGTTTCGTCTTGTCCATAAGTCATTTGTAGCTTATTCGCCGACCATTTTCAAAACACTTACTGCTCTCCGAAGATCCCTACTTTCACTACTAGACACGCTGCCAGATCTCTTATCGAAGGGTTTGTCCTTACACGGCAGGCTATTACTGATGCTATTCTTCAACTAAAGATTGGCAAAAGACCTCGCCCGGACCTAGTATCTCCTTTCTTCATGTTCCAATGTGCAGACCAATTAAACACCCCTTTGCACATGGTTTTCAATAAATCCCTGTCTCTTGGTGTCTTCCCGTCTCTCTGGAAATCCTCATACCTCACACCTATTTTCAAAAGTGGTGATAAACGTTCAGTCGATAACTATCGAGGAATCTGTTATCCCCAAACACTTTGAGAAGCTAGTTTATGATAATCTTACTCGCATTATTGACCCCCTTCTTAATGAGGAACAACATGGATTTCGTAGGGGTAGATCGACTTCCACTAACCTCATGATACTAGTTTCTATTGTGCTCTGTGAAATGGAAAAAGGAAACCAAATTGACGGGGTCTATACGGACTTTAGTAAGGCTTTCGACCGAGTTGATCATCAAACTCTGGTTCAAAAACTACGCAACTTTGGTATTTCCGGTTCTCTTCTTAACTGGCTCCAGTCTTACCTCTGCGATCGAACCCAATGCGTAAAATTTCAAGGCCACTTATCCAAAAAAGTTTTGCCATCTTTTGGAGTACCACAAGGCAGTCATTTAGCCCCCTGCTTTTTAACATCTTCATTTCTGATGTGTCTGAGATACTGCTTGGTATACCGCATCTCTTCTATGCAGACGACTTAAAAATCTATCACATCATAAACTCGCAGTCTGATGCAACCTTTCTACAATCCAAGCTTCAATCCCTCGAACAGTGAAGCGATGTGAATAATCTCAATCTTAACATCAATAAGTGCCATGTGATAAGTTTTTCTCGTAGGCATGCAACCACGATGTATTCCTACTACCTTAAGGACTTCAAATTGAATAGGGTCGATCATATTATAGACCTTGGCGTAGTATTGGATAACAAGATGCGCTTCAATTTGCACTATGACAAAATCCTAGCCAGGGCTAATAAACAGCTTGGATTCATAAAGAGACGCGCTAAAGAGTTTAAAAATATATTGGTTACCAAATCATTATATACCACCCTAGTGCGTCCTTTATTAGAATATGCTTGCATTATATGGAACCCTGCTTTCGAGCTACATAGCCATAGAGTTGAGTCTGTTCAGAAACAATTTGTACTTTTCGCTTTGAGAAATCTCTATGACCCACGAGATTTTCAACATCTGCCATCTTACAAATTCAGACTGAGTCTTCTAAATTTAATGTCTCTTTCTTCTAGAAGAACTCTGCTCAGCGCTTGCCTTACATTTGATATTATTAGTGGTGCGGTAATCATTGAAGATCTCTCTAGCAAAATTACTTTCAATAACCGACCAAGACGCACCAGATATGCAAATCTGCTCAATGAATTCAGTCATCACACTACCTATGCATATAATGAGCCCATTAATAGGTGCTGTAGGATATTCAGTTCTATAAGCAGCCACTACTCTTCGGGGATTACTAAATCAAACTTCAAAAAAAACTTGTCCAAAGCCCTTTCCACATCCGAACCCGCTTAACTTCCATCGTTACTAGCCTAAATTTAATTAAAATAATGCAGAATAACTGCTACAAAATTTGTGATGTATTGTATCTTTTTAAAAATAAAATAAATAAATTAATAAAAAATCAAATAAATAAATAAATAATATCGGCAAAGGCATACTTGAAATAAATGACCAAACACTATATTTCAATTACGCGATTCCAATGGAAATAAATATACACTGAAAAAACACATAGCGCCAGACGCCATAGTTTATAGACTTCTGGCGCCATGTACATAGTCGATTTGGGGATGGTGATAAAATATAGCGCCACACGCCATAATACATGGCGAAAAGTACATAGGAAAAGTATATGCACTATATAGGGCTATAGTACATGGCGTGGAGGGCTATAAGCATAGCGTCTGCTCCTATGTACTATGGCGTGTGGCGCTATATTTTATCACAAATCGACTGAAATCGACTATGTACATGGCGCCAGAAGTCTAAAAATTATGGTTTCTGGCGCAATGTGTTTTTTTAGTGCACCAAACATAAATTCGATAAATTCGAGTCAACATATTCACTATTGAATGTTCCTGCTTCAGTGCAAGAACTCACCGGTCGAAGTACCGAAAATATCGCAGCCAGTACTTCAGTTAAAAATGAGTCAAATCAGAAGGTTAAGCTGAGAATCTATGTAGAAAGTGAAATTATCAAAAGGCCAGGTGTGTTATGGAAATTACCTCCAAAACATCCGTCGTTTCAAATGTGTTTGCAATGGTCATATGAACGAAATTGAATGTTATACTCAATTTTAACCTGTGTTCTATACTTAGAATAAATTTCAGTCTAATCCCTCAAATATCTGGGTTTTATGCAGGTATAAAATTTATCATAGGGATTTGTATTACATATGTAGACATAAACTCTAATGTCACTTGTTGACATTTATACGTTCCCTCACACAGTATGGCTGCGAGTTATAATTGGAGTGCCATGAGCCATACTGCATAGCTCAGGGCACTATGTACATAGCGTGTGCGACCATAAATGCTGCGCCATGTTACATAGTACCACGCGCTATGTAGATTCTGACATTATGGCGCTGGGAGCCATATTGCATAGCTTAGAGTACTATGTATATAGCGTATGGGGACATAAATAATGCGCTATGTTACTTGGCTCTGGGCGCCATGTGGATTTTTTTCAGTGTACAAAGTGAGTTAGAATGTGAAAATTATACAACACAAAAACTATTCAACGGATTAAATAATGAGGAATCAATAACATTAAAAAAATTACTTAGAAAATATGATGACATATTCTATAAAGAAAGGGATAATCTGACTTGTGGAACTCAAACTAGACATGAGATAATTACAAATTCAAATAAACCTTTTTGTTCAAAAATATACCGCTTCCCTTAGGTAAACGAGGAAGAAGTAAACACACCAATTTGTGAAATGCTGAAACAAGGCATAATACAACATTCAACGTCTCCTTATAATGCTCCCATATGGGTTGTTCCGAAAAAAATGGACAATTCGAGGAAAACAAAATGGAGAATCGTAATAGACTATAGGAAACTCAATGATGAAACAATTGAGGGCAAATATCCTATACCAAACATGGAAGGTATTTTCGACAAATTGGGGAAGTCTCAATACTTTACAACTTTGAATTTAGCCAAAGGCTTTCACCAGATAGAAGTGAAAGAAAGTGACCGTCATAAAAAAGCATTTTCAACGCCACAAGGACATTACGAGTTTATTCAAATGCCTTTTGGACTAAAAAATGTTCCATCCACGTTCCAGCGAATGATGAACGAAGTTCTTCGAGATTATATTTATAAAATTTGCACCGTATATCTCGATGACATTTTAATATTTGCAACCTCCTTGCAGAAAATGGAGGACAATACAAAAAAAATATTCAAACAATTGAGAAAATATAAGTTAAAAGTACAGATTGACAAATGCAAATTCTTTTCCAAGGAAACCGACTACTTAGGTCATGTTTTATCTACAGAAGGTATAAAACTTAACCCCGACAAAGTTAATGGAATAAAAAATCTCAAAATTCCAAACACTACAAAAAATATTAAATCATTTCTTGGTATAACCGGTTACTATCGGAAATTTATAAATAATGTTGCGATGCTAAAACATATAAAATTATAGTGAAGGGAAAACTAAAAGAAAATACAAATATACCATCACTCAGCACGTCGGGTATTCTCCGCAGGTGACAGTTGTCAAGTTGCAACCCACTGACAGCTGGAACTCCAAACACTGCGCAAAAACTCAGCGAACCTGGTGGTTAATTTCTGAATCTGTTATTTTGAGTGATGCCACAATGGTGTGGGGAATTGAAGTTATGGGAATTTGGAAATAAACCGCTCTAGCGGTATAGTGAAAATTTTTTCAAACAAAGAAAAGGGGGACTTGAATATGAACTGAAAAAAAGAAGAAAGTCATTCTGGGGTAGAAAGTGAAAATAGAAAGTTGGAGAATTTGGGCAGTTAAAAATTAAGAATAAAACCATTGGTTTTTATTCAGAGAACAAACTAAAAAGAACAGTGGACTGCTAAAGTTTAAGTTTGAACTTTACAAGACGTTTTTTTTTCGAAAAGTGCGAAAAAGATTGGTTTCTTATCTTAAAGAAAGTGGTGAAATACAAGTTGAACATTTGACTTGAAAGTTGGTGGTCGGCTTAAATTGAATTACCGTAGTTCGGGAACTAGTGAATAATAATTTGCCGGCATATCCGCTCTGTCTAGTGTTAAATTCAAAGTCTTTCGATTAGAATTTACCGAAGAATTTTTGAAGAAAAAAAAAAACAAAGAAAATCATCGAAGTGGGATCAGGGTAGCTGATGTATCCGTTTGTAGTTTAACGGCAGTGACTGAATAAAGGGGAATTATAATTTATTTTTGAACTTTGGGTGTAACGAGTTCGTTGTGGATCACGATTATATGATCACGAAAAAGAAAACGTTTGCAGCGGGTCAGGCCAAGGAGTGCATCAAGTTTCGGATATGAGTGGTGATATTGACTATCGAAGAGGCATTGTGACTGTCGACGAATTGTTAAAGGAATGCATGGTGCAATTCAATAAACGAACGATTGGAATGGTGTTGTGGCTGGGGATGGACTGAATGGCAATTGGCGAAAACAAAACCAAGAATCCCAGATAAGTGTTAAAACATAAGAATTAAATTGTTCGAGTTTTGAAACGAGAAGAAAATTCATTAAATTTCATGCGCACGAGGTCAAAAGTTGCACATAGTTGTTAATCAGATTGAATAACTTTGAAGTAGATATGAATTTCAACCGAATATTTGAAAATTTGAATAATTGATTTATATCTTTTACCAATCTAAATTTGTGGATATTTAAAGAATAGTATAATCACTTCTTTTTGGTGTGGGTGCATGTAATTTTTAGATATCCTGTTTAATATTTATATTCATATATTTACATATGCCTTTTCTGTATGATCCATGTGATCTCCACTCCGGCCGGGGTTGGGCATAACGAGACCCCACCCAAATTCTGCTTTATTTGCTTAAATGTGATTTGAGTTTCTTTATATGATTGGACTTAGTTAGTTGGATTATTGAATTTTGGTTGGATTATATATTTTTTTTTTCTTATTAATTTTTTGTTTTTTTTTTCTATTTTTCTTTCTTCTTGGATTATTGTATTTGAGTTTCTTTTAGCGCAAATAATGCATATTGAATAAATTACTTCTTTAATGATTTTTACGGAACCTCTTTGTTTCCTTTTCTTTTCTGTTTGTTGCTGAAGTAAAAATGTGAAATTTGATTAGTGTTGTACTGTCTGCGTGCCATAGCACGAAGAAATCTTCCGCCCGCAAACCCACGCCAGGCTGAGCTAGTCGGCTGGGAAAAGGCACGCCGGGCAAGAGAAGGAAGATTTCTCAATAAATATATGCTGCACTGACGACTGCTCGACAGAGTTTAGTCAGTCGCAACAATAATTATGCCAAAATAGCTTTACCTCTAACCGACGCCCTGAAAAAAAATTAAGTCATCAACACAGAAGATCCTAAATTGATTACAGCTTTTGAAAAATTAAAAGAACTCATAACTAATTATCAAATTTTACACTATCCTGATTTTAAACAAAAATTTACCCTCACAATAGACGCTTCAGATAAAGCAATGGGCGCTGTTATATCGCAGAATGCACATCCTATATCATTTGCCAGTAGAACATTAAACAACACTATTGAAAAAGAATTATTAGCTATTAGTTGGGCAACACAATATTTTCGACCTTATCTTTTTGGCGTAAAATTCACTATCCGTACAGATCATAGACCTCTAGTTTGGTTAGCAAATTTAAAGGAGCCAAACAGCAAGCTCCAGCGATGGAAAATAACACTAAATGATTACAATTTTACAACAGAGTATGTAAAAGGAAAAGAAAACAAAGTTGCAGATCTTTTGAGCAGATTTTATTGAAAAAATGGAAATTGATAATGGAAGTGATAATGCAACAATTCATTCCGGAGAGGAAGATCAGCACGATCTTATACCAATCAGGGAAGGAATTGTCAACATTTATAAAACACAAATAATAATAGGAAAAAGAAAACATAAGGAATATGAGGTACTAAACAAAAATCGAAAAATATACATTGATGAAAAGGATGTAAATAACGAAAATGGATTAACTAACATACTTCGACGATACATCCCAGACAAAGGTACCATTGGTATTTTTTGCGAATTAAGTGACAGTCAATGGAATAAAGTACAATCAATAATTGTAAACTTATATTCAAATAATACAAATTTAAAGTTTCGAAAGTGCTTTGATCATGCCATCGACTTAGAAAACGAAGACCAATGTTTTCAGAAAATAAAAAATATCCACGAAAATAGAAATCATAGAGGTATTATGGAAAACTTCGAAGAAATGAAAAATAAATACTACTTTCCAGGAATAATAAAACTACTAACAAAATATATTAACAATTGTGACATATGCAATCTTGCAAAATACGATAGCAAACTATTGAAACCAGAGTTAAAAGATTCAGAAACACCTCAAGATATAAATGAATTATTACATTTTGATATATTTATGATCGGCAAAAAACAATTCTTTACAACAATAGACAAACTTTCAAAACACCTCTACACTAAGGAAACATTAGATAAAAATGCCATAACATTTATAAATCTTCTTAGAGAACATAACGCAATTATGGGAAAACCAAAAAAATATATAGCCGACACCGAATTTAATATGGTAAATGTAAAAGAATACTTACGACAGGAAAATATAGAATTACACTTCACATCTCCAAAATCTCATACTGGTAATAGTGACATGAATCGTTGTCATAGTACATTATTGGAACAAATAAGAATATGAAGCATAACTCATCCTGAATTAAACATCGATGAAAAAGTATACGAAGCAGTAGAGTACTATAATAATACAATACATTCCGTAATTCAGTATAAACCGTTAGAAGCTCAACATGGAATAATAGATAAAAATAAAATTCATTCATATCTCAAAAATAAAAAATTAAAATGGAAAGCATATCATAATAAAAATAGAGCGAAAATACCAGAAATACCACATAGCGAAATATTCATCAAAAATCCCGCTAATGAACGACATAAAGAACAACCTAAATACAGAAAAGAAAAAATATCTAAAAACCACAAAAGCGAAATAATCTTTGTAAAAAACAATCAGCTTAAAAATAAAATTCACCCCCTAAGAATCAAACGAATAAAAGAATATACAGAAACAGATAAACAAATTTCAGATAATAAAGAAATATTAAAACAAAACTCTTATTGACAACGCATTAAACCAAAGACCACAAGATGCAATTTTAGTATCAAAATTTGGAGTAAGTATAACTAGAAGCAACATTAATACACTAAAAAATAATAATTGGCTAAATGATGAAATAATTAATTTCTACCTAAACCTTATCATGGACAATAACAAAAAAAACAAAATAGGAAAACCAAAAGTATACGTAACAAACACATTTTTCGCAATTAAACTTTTACAATCCGGATATGATTCAGTTCGCAGATGGAATCGTAAAATTGACATATTTTCATTCGATATTATTCTTATACCAATCCATGTTAAACAAGTACATTGGTACTATGACTCACTAGGTGAAAATAACAACGAAACTTTGGACAAGTTAGAAAAATATTTACAAGAAGAATTATTAAACAAAGAAAATCAATCATATGATACAACAACTTTTATTAAAGAAAATGTGAAAGACAGTCCTCGTCAAAATAATTCAAACGATTGCGGAGCATAAAAATAATTCTTGAAATATTACAGGGAAAAATTTCTACATATATGTATTTATCCTTTCAGAACCATTCAAGTAACCAAAATGATATATAAGTTCATACACAGCTACATCTACATATTAACTCCATTAACAATATTACAATTGGTACTATCCGAAATAATTATCGAAAAACTACAAACGGAATCTGGAATTGTATTAATAAAAAAGGACCCGGTTAGATTAGTAGAAGATTACAAACGAATTTATCACAAAGTAAATCTGAAACAATATGAAAAAGCATCGGAAGAAATAACTCGAAAAATAAATCCTAGCACCTACATTGAGGAAACTATTAAGGCTATAAAAGCATAATTAAAATTATTACATTTTGATCATACTAATGCTAAACGTATCTCGATGTTAATAAATAAACCCAAATTAGAAAATATCAACAACATTACTCAAACATATAAAATTCATCCATTATTTGAGACGTGTAAATCAGAATTAAGAAAATTTCTAGGATATAAGGAAATATGCGATAACCTTGATATCAAATCTAAAATTAAAAAAAACAAACGCGGATATATAAATGCAGTAGGAAACGTTTATAAATGGCTTTTTGGTATAATGGATAATGATGACTATGAACCGATAACTGAACATCTCAAAATAACTGACCCAAATAATCACAAAGCGATTGAAACCCTTAACAAACAAGTAGAAATAAATAACATACTCCAAAATAGTTTAAATAAAGTAATTGCAAACATAAATCAAACAAATCAAATGTATAATACATTAGCAGAAAATATTAACAATACAACAATGATAATAATAAATATGCAACTAACTCATAGCCTCGAACTAATAAAAGATGAACTAGAAAAAATAATCGATAACGTAAGCTCTGCAAAAACAGGAATAATGACTAGGTCCATACTTACACATGAAGAAATTGACTCACACAATTTAACAATCGACGAATTGAAAGAGATCACTTTAAATGTTTTAATTAGAAACGAAACCATAGTATTTGTCATCAGTATATCTGTTTTGACTCCACCATTATTAAATGATAAGTCAAACAAAAGATCAAAGCAGATCTCACATGGATCAAATTACAGAATTTGCATTCTGCAACTTCTGCAATATCAGCAAATTCAAAGTCTTTGTTCTCCAAACATATAAAAGCAGGCCATCGGTTTTAAAAAGTTGTAGCTCAGAAGAACATTGTGAAATAAATTAAAATAAAAAAAACTCTAGCACACCTGAACCGCTAGAAACACTAATGTTCGAAGAACAGTAGAAGAATCGTTCAGATTTTGAGTGCATATTCTATTACACGAGCTGCTCATTACAGCCAAAATGTTTTAAACACCACGTTTTACTTTAGGCTCAAAAAAGCATTATAACTCATATGGTAGAAAGGTTTCAGATATTACCACTGGCATGAATTTCAAAGTTTATGAGAGCAAAACACTTGCTAACTATATTCGTTATCAGTTGCTTATTTCACAAAACTCTGAAAGCAGCATCTCATATAACATCAATGAAGAAAATGCTTAGTGCCTGCAGCACTGTAACTGAAGTTGGTGTTTGGGGCTGCGATTCGAAAATTTTGCAGAACTTTGGGAATTTAAACATTGGCTATTTATTTTCATTGTAAGTGTTTCCGGTATGAATACTAACTGGAAGCATTTATTGATACAGAAATAGCACTACAGACTCGTGCTGGCAAACTTTTGCCAGTATCACATCTGCATCACGTTGAAATTAACCTACCCTGCGAATTTCGTCTCGATCCGATGACCGCGTTCGAAGTTATAGGAGTATAAAGAAATTTAGGGTTACCAGCCACGGCATTTTTCAAATAATCGAAAACTTAGTATTTGTTGTATATTAACACTACAATATTATTACCATTTGAAAATTTTACGATCAAATCGCTTAAGAAAGATATTGGAAATAAACTCAAAACCAAAAAAAGCTGACAACCCCATCATGGCTTTTCAACCAAATTTGACCTGAGTAATGCCTATAATAGGTTCCATTAAATGACTGCATTGGAAGTTATAGGGCAAAAAGCTTTATTTTCCTGAGTGAATTTTCAAAACCAAAGACACAAAAATTACCATAGCTGGCAGCATCAAACGAACTTTTCAACCAAATTTATATCAAACACGGCTTGGAGTCAGTTTCAGCTACTGTGTCAATTTCATTAAAATCTGGTAACTGAATCAGAATTCATAGGGTAAAAAGCAGTTTTTTTTTCTATGTAATCTTTCAAGATGGCACCACTGGCACAGGGTTGCCCACAATTCAATTTCAATGTATATAACCTAATTTCAATGTATTTTGTAAATTTCAACTGCATCTGATCATTGGTTCGTGAGTTTCCGTGAACAGAAGTTTTTGATGCTAAAAATATAGGTAAATTGGGAAAGGGTTACCGTTCTTGTCCGACATGAAAATTCCAAAATTTTCCCTTGACTGTTTAGACAAAGCAGAAGATTTGTATACAAGCTGGTTTTCATTATAAAAAAAGACATATTTTAGGAGATTCGATGGTTTGAATGTTTTCACTTTCAGTGTCTGCCGTAGCTACAGGTTTGCCAGCTAGGGCATGCAATCCCGAGATTTCGGGATCTCGGGATCTCGGGATCCCGACACATTTTGGACATTTTCGGGATCCCGAATTTTTTATCGGGACTCCCGAGATTTCGGGATTGATGAAATTCAACCCATTTTGGGAATAAGAAAGCAGAACTTAATACTAAAAGAAATATTGTTTTATGAAAACGGAGGCGGAAGCCAGTTGTAATAATGAATTACAACTGGCGTATGATTACATGCTTAATATCCCACCAAAAAGTGTACCCGAAATATCTTTTTCAGTAGCTGGATATATGTGCAGCAAAATCAGGTCTAGTTTAAATTTTGAAACTCTTAACAAATTATGTTTATTAAGAGCATACTTTCAAAATGAATCAGCAGTTTGAACCAATCGATATTAATACTTATCACTTGTTTCATTGATAAGCAATATGATTTTGTAATGGATACGTAAACAACTTAAAAGAATAATGTATTTTTATTATATTATCGTAACATCCGTTATGCTGATTAAATTTCAATTCGTTTTTAACTAATTTTATAACTATCATGACCAAATAAAGAGCTTTATTGGACAAGAAGATAAGGAGAAATTAGATCATAAGATTAATTTAGATGCAATTATAGATTAACGTCTTACTTGCTAGTACCCATGTACATACAATGCATAAATTCAACATTATAATGAACTTAGCTTCCGGTTTTATGTATATATATTTGAAATAAAGTTTTAATTGAGTGCGAATAAGCCAATATATCTGTTTAAATTCCCTTAATATAGTTTTTTTAATAGAATCCCGAAATCTCGGGACTATCTCGGGATCCCGAAAATTCTAATCCCGAATTTCGCTCCATTCGGGATCCCAAAAATGTCCAAAATGGGTCGGGATCCCGAGATCCCGAAACCTCGGGATTGCATGCCCTAACCATGACACGTGGTTGATAAACAACGTCCGTGGTGCAAAAAAAGTAAGCAGCCACAAACAATGGTATTCCAACAATGCACATAGTACGAAATAGTAAATGACTATAGTCTGTAGTGTGGAATTATGTTTGTTGAATGTAACATTTGTATGGTAACGCGCACAATGGCTGCGGCTGAATTTGCCGCTGCGGCAGAATTTCCCGCTGCGGCAGAATTTGCCAAATTTCTATTTTTGCCGCACCGCTAGCGGTGATACCTACCATAAGTTGGCATCACCACTAGGTTGAATTAACTCTGTTTGAATTAGGTTGAATGGTCTAATAGACAAGCGATGGCTGATGTGTATTGTAACAAGCCAACATAATCCTCGTACAACAGGATTTAGCAATACAAAAGACAAAAAAAATTAATTTGGTTGGTGCCTTTGTTGCATTGACAGCGACATTGTCGCTGCATTGTGATTCACCAAAATGCCATAGTGGAAGACACTGTAATGTGATTAACTTAAAAAGCGTCATACAACGTAATATAAAGGCTTCACAGCATAACATGAATATGAATTATATCGAACAGCAAACCGAACACAATTTTGCCATGTAGTATATGAAACTTCTATGATAGAATAGGAGTATGAGTATGAGGAGTATGGAAAATCAACAGTTTTCCTTAGTTGTTTTTGCATCAACTAGGGCTATAGTTAAAACAACCATAAGAAAATTATTGATTACTTTTATGCACCATGACGCGTGGTTGATAAACAATTTCATTCGGAGCATGAAAAACGTCCAAATGTTGAAACCATTCTACTTTGCGTAGAATAATTCCAAAGACGTTGCTCACTGAATTACGTTTGTTGAAATCAACTATTGCAAAGTAGTTTAAGTACCATAAAAACTGTTGTTAATTCGAAACGTTGAAGTTTTGAGTGAACTGATGAATATTTTTCTATTTATCAACTATTTTTTGTGGTTATGAAACAATTAAAACAGTTGATTTCATGAACGTTGTGATATTTTTTGTATAACCAGAGCCAACTACTTTTATATCGTTAAATTAGCTATATTAACATAGTAAAAAGAACTATTTTCCGTAGTTCGTTTAACGATTTTGAATGAATCGTTGCAATACTATTAAAAATAGTTGAACCAACCAAGAGTTTTTCTTTCAGTGTTCTATATTATACATCCTGTTTCAACATTGACTTATTCTTCAGCAGTCACGTAGGTATCTCGATTCACAGAAATACCACCGGCATTTTTTTTTTCTCAGGGCCTCTGAAAATTCGGGATTTTACAGCCATACCACGTTTCATGGCTGTTTCAACTAGCATTGTGCATATTTACGCGAAAGCGCCTTCGGGAGCTTAACCTATTTCTTGAAAATTTTACAAACTGCCGAAAAGTGATAAATATTTAATTACTCCAAAAAAGCTGGTTGGCGCAAATGTTCTCGAAGTTGTTGATGCTGTTCTCTGTCAGTTTTCGTCATAATGATGATATGTTTACTCTTCGATGACGACAAACAACAAGCCTTTTTGCAAACTGAATGTGATGCATGCTCATTATCGAGAACCTTATAAGTTAAGTAAATATTTATGCAATGGTGAATGAAGGATGACACCGGGTAGCTAGTAGAGCTATCCAAGATGGTCCTGGGGGTGAAAGGTAGTCGTTGTTCTCTTTCTTGTTGTTGTTTGTGTTGTTGTCGCTCATGGCTATGATGATGGCCTGGTTTCTGCAAAATGGAATTCGCCTAGGGTTTTCACCGTCTATTTTTGCTTTAGATGATATCCTAAGGACTTGTAGATACTTGGATGGATATGAAATGAACATCTGTTTGACGTGGTTCGACATAAAATACGAAGAAATTCCCGGAGAAAGATACAAATATTTTTCGGTATAATGGAGAAAAGGGGTGTTTGCATAGGTGAAACTTTCGGGTTAATTTACAAAGAAAAAAACTGAATCAGAATGGAACCTATTTTCGATGAAAAGTTTTTGTTTATTTTGTGTTTTTCCAGAGTATTGACCGGCAAAGTTTGCTATGCTCAATGCCAACATTTTTGCTCTATTGTTTAGATAAATCAGCAGTAAACGATTCACTGGAAACCAAAATCAAATTGACTTTGCTGATTTTTATCGAAAGTGAACAAAGGTGGAAATCAGTATTCTGAATAAACTTCAAGGTTTTAGAATGCTCATGAAGGGATAATTTGCATGCGTATTTGTGTCTGCTGGAAACTGCGGTGATTACAACTTTCGCGATAAGCATTTTCGGAGCATACCTACATACATACCTACATACATATGTACCTCTTTGGTTTCAAGTTGATTTTATCAATGTATGAAGCTGGGTGGGATTGCGCTTGTTATGAGAAGATTTTGATTTTAAACCCTAGATTAATAATGTGCGTCAAAACGAATAATACAAGAAATATATTTTTAGTGTCATTATTCCAAAACATTTTATTTTTTGTTTAATTTGAAGTGTAAATTAAAAGATAATTGTTTTTAATTTTTTAGATTCAATTTAAAATATAATTGCATTTACTAGATAAACAAATTTCAAGTCATTGTGGCGCAATGAGGCAGAAATCTCGTGTGAGTCATATTGACCTCACGTTATGCTGTGAGGTGTATCAAAGAACGTTATGTATCTAGGGTTAAGTATCAGAAAAGAAAACCGATAAGCGTGGTGGTACAGATAGAAGGTTCAATGTGCGCTAGTGACGAGTCGTCTAAATCTAAATTTCAGCTGGAGGTCATAGAAGTTTAGCTGATTGTGTATTTTTTTCGCCTATAAATCATCTCTACCTTATTTGCAGAGAGCAAAGGTCCTAGTAGGACCAGCAAACTAAGAGGATGGGTCCTCCTAGTTTGCCACTTACCACTATAACTTTGAGAAGCTTTGCTTGAAAACTTTTGTACCGCACGCTTGTGATACATGAGTGCAAGAAGATTTTTGCCATAGACGAGTACAAAACACCCAAACGCGCTAGAATTGTTCAGTTGCACATTCTAACTAACTTCTCTATAGCGAAAAAATCGTGCGTGGCGAGAAAAAAGTGAAGAGTGCACCCAAAGAACTCAATCATGCGTTTGCATGAAATATTTCTATCTTTTCATAATGTTACTAATGGCAACATTGCTTGTCGATGCCAACCCAATGGAAATAGTGCAGTTGTGCATGCCAATATTGAGACGTTTCCAAAAACATCATAACAACGTGGCTGTGCAAAGCTAAGCATCCTTTACACAACTTTACAACGTATAATTCGTGTTTATATGTAGATGTTCGCATTTTAAATTCAAACAACTCACTAACTTACTAAAAGGGCACATTTCTTATAAAAATCAAGAAAAACATTTTATTTGCTTTTCGAGTGAAAATTGAAAGAAATTTGTTTACGTCTGTTTTTGAACATTATATCGCGGATATGATTCCCTCAGCTGGAATGGCGTAACACACAAATTTTTTTAGCATTTTCCATCATTTTTCCAAGTGTTTCGTGCGGAAGTTGGCCTTAAGCAAACTTTATGCTGCCTCATCACTGTGGGCCATCATCGGCCACTGCAATGGTCGCAATGATGGCCACAATGAAGCGACCATCACAAATTTGCCTCCACAGTCATGATTTTTCAGTTGCGCATGACGGCCCTCTTTGATGTCTGTGAAAATCCGCTCCGAAAGCAATCCTAGGCCATCGGCATTTCCATGCTTCGCCACAGTCGGCCACTACAAGCCATCGTCCGTCTACACAATGGGCCACATGATGGCCCACGCACATGGGCCACAAGATGGCCCACGCACATGGGCCACATGATGGCCTACAGTGAGGAGGCAGCATTAGACTTGAAGAAGTCCCACAGAAAAAAAGCCGGGGTGAGGTCAAATCAGGCAAACACCGAGACCGGTCAAAATCACCATTTTTTAATATGAAGCGATCCGGGAATAACGGCGGAATCAATTATGTTTCTAGCTGTGACGAATGTATAGTTGGTATTAAAAATCTCCATCAAGCCTGACGTTTTGAGCTGTAATTGCCTAACAGCATTCTTTTTGCATGAAATCGCGCTCAATTTTGTTTACAAAAGGCATTTTTAGCCAACGGTCAAAATGCCTCTTATATCGATTCTGCAGTAATTAATGCCTTATTTTCTTTGACCGCTCTTATATTTCGAGTGAAAATTGAAAGAAATTTGTTTACGTCTGTTTTTGAACATTATATTGCGGATATGATTCCCTCAGCTGGAATGGCGTAACACACAAATTTTTTTAGCATTTTCCATCATTTTTCCAAGTGTTTCGTGCGGAAGTTGGCCTTAAGCAAACTTTATGCTGCCTCATCACTGTGGGCCATCATCGGCCACTGCAATGGTCGCAATGATGGCCACAATGAAGCGACCATCACAAATTTTCCTCCACAGCCATGATTTTTCGGTTGCGCATGACGGCCCGCTTTGATGTCCTAGGCCATCGGCATTTCCATGCTTCGCCACAGTCGGCCACTACAAGCCATCGTCCGTCTACACAATGGGCCACATGATGGGCCACGCACATGGGCCACAAGATGGCCCACGCACATGGGCCACATGATGGCCTACAGTGAGGAGGCAGCATTAGACTTGAAGAAGTCCCACAGAAAAAAAGCCGGGGTGAGGACAAATCAGGCAAACACCGAGACCGGTCAAAATCACCATTTTTTAATATGAAGCGATCCGGGAATAACGGCGGAATCAATTATGTTTCTAGCTGTGACGAATGTATAGTTGGTATCAAAAATCTCCATCAAGCCTGACGTTTTGAGCTGTAATTGCCTAACAGCATTCTTTTTGCATGAAATCGCGCTCAATTTTGTTTACAAAAGGCATTTTTAGCCAACGGTCATAATGCCTCTTATATCGATTCTGCAGTAATTAATGCCTTATTTTCTTTGACCGCTCTTATAATTCTGAGACTTACTTCTTGACGTTTCTTTTCAATTTAACACTTTGATTTTTTGGTTATTTTCCTTTGTTTTCAATTTTGATGAATCGCAGATTTGGAAAAACTGCTTCTCCGATGTCCATATTATTTGTAAGTCAAACATTTTCACTTATTTCCCAAACATATCAAAAACATTCTTCCTGCTTGCAACTCACTGTTACTCACCTAATCAAACAACTACTCTAGCAAAACGGTTATCCAAACAAAAGGAATTTCAACAGTATACCACAAATACCTGACATTAAGCAGATCTGCCTTATAATTTAATATTAGAACGATTCCACAAGTAAGACACATTATAATGCATCATGGCATCGTCTTCGACTACTTTGGCTCATCCTTCGGTTCCACCTCTTCTTCCTGTCTTCCGTCTTCTTATCTTTCGCTAAACTTAACTCCTTGTGATAGCATAGGATCTTCATGATATTACAGGAATACGTTGAATATGTTCCTTCTACGGCTACACATGTTTTTCCATGCCACGGAAAATTCAAGCCCCAACATGTTTAGCTCAAATCTAAGTCGTTAATAAGGACTCGAAGACAGAGTCTGTAGGGAGGTATCTAAAGACGGAAGCATACATTTATTATCAAATAGCAAGTATAGATTCAAATATGTCAACGTTTTCTGTATGTCAGTTTGTTTGATTACTTATGTGTATGTGGAAGCATTTGAGGGCTATAGATATGAAATTTTCATTAAAGATTTTCGCACAAAGTTTCGTTTCAGGTGCCTCTTGTTTTCGTTCAGCTTCCAGCAGAATACATTTGCACGGTTCTCGAGAAGAGAGAATTTTAACTGAAATGCCAGTTTGTGTAATGAGCAGCACCAGCATCAACACCAGCAGCAGGTGTTAAGTGTTCAAGGTGACTCAATTGGGTATTATCCAATCGAATAAAGCATATGTAGCATTTGCGATAATTGAAAAAGGGAATAAATGAATAATTTGGGAGCTAATAATAAATGTGCTGCTTTTTTTATATAATTTAATTGCTAGAGAAGTTTCAAGTAGATTACGATGTGATTTAATATAGTTGGGTATATCATCAATGATTCCCAAAATTCTGTTTTAATCTTGACAAACTCTTTCAATTTTCGTTTCCAAATATGTATTTGAAGTTTCAAGACCCTTACAAGCCCACAACGGAATTTCAAGGGGTATCGTCCTCGAAGTGTAATTATTTGGATTTTGTCAATCACAACTACTGCCAACCCACCGATTGCATTTAGCCAACATATTACCGAAAATTAACTTAGATATTTCAAATCGTTCTAGACGTTTCGAAGCTCGTTCTAATATAGCTGTACAGCAGTCACGTTTTTCCTTGCTTGCTGTATGCTTCCTGCTAGGTTTTTATTTAGGGATTCTGCCACTCACCAATATGTCTACGAATCCATACGCGACGTATTGAAGCAGTGAAAAAAACCTTCTGAATCTCATCGAGATATAAGATAATCAGATTTATTTTGAATTATCCTTTTTGCTTTGCCGCTACCAACACTCATCGTGGAGGCAAGCCACCACAAATCGATTGATTTTTGATTGAATAATTTCGTTGTAGGTAATAAATTTGATTAAATGAATTCTTGGGCGTTTTTTTTATTGGAATGAATGAATCGATTGTAGATCAATGACGTCAGGCAGCTGTGTGGAATAAATTTAAGGTTTTTTGGGTGGATTAGAATTGTGGAAGAAATATATAGAGGCTGCAATTTTATTGTTTTTTTTTTGTTTTTTAGAATATTATGTATTATTTTTTGTTAATATCGTCCGCATTCGTACACTGGTGTTTCTTATGTTAAAATAAAAGAGTTTTACACTAACTCTTAGTTTGTACAAATTTCGCTCAAATTGGGGCACTAGAACTCAGAATTCTCAACCGAGCCAAAAGTAAAAACAAAACCAACCTCTGTTTCCGGCTCTAAAATGCAATAAGATTATATTTTTCAAAGCATTAATGGACATAAGCAAGAGTTTTTGGTTCAGTTCTATTTCTGCGCGATAACTTGAGTGAAGTCAATTCAAATACCTTTTTCGGAGAGAATGGCAGACGTTTTTATGCAGTTCAGGAACAAAACATAGATACGTATATGTGCATATTTATGTCGCTTTTAAAAAATACAGTAATAGGGTAAAAGTAACTATCACCGTTAAATGTCTTAAACGCGGTTGACCGTCCTTCTGACCTCGGCAGGGACAAAAGAGGTAGATCCAGGTGGCCTTCGCTCACGAAGAATGGGGTGGGTGGGTGCTACTTGCCGCACGACCGGAATCTACCTTTGACGAGAAGGTGGTGGTGGGTTCACCAATTTGAAACACACTATCTTTCGGTTTACTGAATTTTGCCCAAGAAAAGAATTGATCTGGAGACAAATCAAACAATGCTGCATTTTTACTAATGTTCGAAGAAGAACATTAGTATTAAAATCACTTTGGCGAAAAATTCATATTTCTATATATATATATATATATATATATATATATATATATATATATATATATATATATATATATATATATATATATATATATATATATATATATATATATATATCATCAAAAAATTTCAGTGAAAAAATCTCAGGAACGCGCCATCCGATTGAACTGGAATTTTCAGGACACATTGATGTACATGCAGAATAGTGCCAGGTCTCACAAAAAGTTAATAATGTTTAACCCTTTGGCGCCGGCGGCCATTTTAGTGATATTTTTAATATACCTATTATTCCGTACACAAATAATTTGTGCAAAAATAAAGTTGACGAAATAAATTTCAAACGTGTTTTACATGTGAATCGGATAATGTTTTGGAATTTTTTAACCCCATGTGTGCGCTGGGTGCCTAAAAAAAGAACGGGAAAATTTGAAAATTTTTAAATTGCGATAACTTTTGACAGAGCTATTCAATTATAACGAAATTTTCAGAACATATTGATATTATTTAGTTGTGGATTTGTGTAGGTTGGTAATGAGCGTGCTGGCAACCCTGTAGCAAGGGCAGGTACTGAAAGTGAAAACCTCCAAATCATCGTTTCTCTTGAAAAAATGCCGTTTCTTCAAAAAAAAGCCACTCATATGTAAATCTCGTGCTTTTTTTACATAGACAAAAAATAAAATTTGATATAGTTTAACGGGCACGCCTGGTAACCCTTGCCCAATTTGCCTATATTTTTAGCATCAAAAACTTCTGTTCACGGAAACTCGCGATTCGATGAGCAGAATTAATTGAAATTTGCAGACTGTATTGGTCTTAAATAGGACCAGGTCTGATAGAAGTGATTTTGAAATGCGGGCGATTCTGTGCCAGTGGTGCCATCTTGCAAAATCACTAAAAAAGATAACTGCTTTTAGCCCTATAAATTCTGATTGAATCGTTCGATTTTGACGAAATTCACACAGTAGCTGAACCTTACTTTAAACCACGTTTGGTAGAAATTTGATTGAAAAATTCGATTGGAGCTGCCAGCTATGATAATTTTGGTGTCTTAAATTTGAAAAAATAAAAATTTGGAAGTGAAAACATTCAAACCATCGAATATCCTAAAAATGTCCGTTTCTTACAATAAAATTAATCTGTATACAAATTTTATGCTTTATCTACACGTTCGAAGTAAAACTTTGGAAATTTCATGTCGGACAAGAACGGTAACCTTATTCCAGTTAACCTATATTTTTAGCATCGAAAACTTCTGGTCACGGGAGCTCACGAATCAATAATCAGATACAATTGAAATTTACAAAATGCATTGGACTTAAGTAGGACCAAGTCTGATAGAAGCGATTTTGAATTGTAGGCAACTCTGTGCCAGTGGTGCCATCTTGAAAAATTACAAAGAAAAAAACTGCTTTTTGCCCTATGAAATGTGAATAAGTTACCAGATTTTCATGAAATTGACACAGTAGCTGAACCTTACTCTAAACTCTGTTTGATAGAAATTTGGTCGAAAAATTCGATTAGTGCCGCCAGCTATGGTAATTTTGCAGTCATGGAATCAATACGAATTTCATACAATTAATGGAACCTATTATAAACATTATTCAAGCCAAATTTGGTTGAAAAGCCACGATAGGGTTGGCAGCTATTGTTGGATTTGTGTTTGTTTGCAATATCTTTATTAAGCGGTTTTATCGTAGAATTTTCAATTGGTAATGATATTGTAGTGACAATAAACAGCAAATATTAAGCTTTCGATTATTTGAAAAAACTCGCTGCAGGTAACCCTAAATTTCTTTATACTCCTATAACTTCGAATGTAATATAACAACGTGAAGCAGATGTGATATATTCTTGGCTTTGATACTGGCGAAAGGTTGCCAGCACGAGTCGGCTGTGCTACTTTTGTATCAATAAATGCTAACAGTTAGTATTCATGCCGGAAACATTTACAATGAAAATAAATAACCGATGTTTCAATTCCCAAAGTTCTGCAAATTTTTCGGATCGCAGCCCCAAACACCAACTTCAGTTACAGTGCTGCAGGCACTGAGCAATTTCTTCATTGATGTTATATGAGATGCTGCTTTCAAAATTTTGTGAAACAACCAACTGATAACGAATATAATTAACCCGTGTTTCGCTCTCATAAACGTTGAAATTCATGCCAGTGGTAATATCTGAAACCTTCTACCATATGAGTTATAATGCATTCTTGAGACCAAAGTAAAACGTGGCATTTTAAACAGTTTGGCCGTAATAAGCAGCTCATGTGTTGGAATATGCACTCAAAACCTGCACGATTCTTCTACTGTTCTTCGAACATTAGTGTTTCTAGCGGTTCAGGTGCGCTAGAGTTTTTTTTTTCACTATTTTCACTAATCACTAATTTTCTTATTGCAAATCGCTCTACCATGAATGGAAGAATTCCTTGTCTCGTGATATAATATGAATAGATTGAGGTGAAAACTTCACAAAGATTCAATTGTGTATCTGTATATATGCAAAAATGGATCTTTTCTACAATTCGAATTGAACTAACTAAATATGTATAGATACAAATTCTTAATCCAGCTAACTTGGCTATCGATACGCTGCTTCCGTGAAGTCGAACACTGCACTTATCACACGACGGGGCCCTTCGTTCAAGAATTCGTTCGCTATTCTGCTCCTGACACCTCCACCAATATCAAAACACCATAATAATTTATTTTTTTTCCGTCGTGCTGACTTCAATATCTCACATTGACTTCTTCTATGATTCGTACTAATCTCCAAACTCGAACAGAATGAAATGAATACAAAAGAAAATATAGCTTTAGTGGCTCCTTTCGCTGGTTCGCACGTCTGGATCCTTCCTCGGTCGCAAGTAAAAAGAACCCAAACTTTTCACTTTACTGTTCAGTAAAAATTCAAACCTGGTGAGACTTCCCTGACCCGTTTAGCTCATCCACCCAGCTTTCGTTTCACTCAATCAGAGTTTCACGACCCACTATTGGGACAGAAAAACTCAGACTTTTCATCCATGAAATATCATCAGGTGACTGTTTATTAACAGTTCAATTTCTGTTGTGTTTATGATTTAGCATGTTCCAGGGCACTTGGAATTTCATATCAGGTAGGTTCGGTTAGGTTAGGTTGAAGTGGCTACCGATCTACAGAGACCTAGCGACCGACACTCGTAGGCACAAGAGAGGCCCATTGTGATGCCACAATAAATTAGTTACTCTCTCCTAATTACTGAAATCAGGAAACCATCTGCTTCTTTTGACAAACCGGACTATTCCCTTTTAACTGACCAGGGACAGTTCCGTAAGGTTTGAGAGAAAGGGTACACCAAGTGCCGCCAACTTTCTCCTTGCCAAAGCCGGGCACTGGCACATGAGATAGAGGACGGATACCTCCTCATTCTCAGAGCCACAACTCCGACAAAAATCGTTAAACTCTACTTCGAATCATTGCGCATGCCGCCCTATGAGACAGTGGCCCGTTAGAATGCCCACATTGCAACGTAGAGCGCTTCGAGTTAAGCCTTAAAGCTGTCTGGTGCGATGCGCATTCATGGATAACCAGGACTTCCTTGCTATCGTGCAGGATGATTCCTCTGCCCAAAACCTCCTAGCGTCCTCAAGATATTTTTGTCTGATGGCCAATTTGACCGATGTCATCGATATTCCCATTGAGGAGCAAGAGACCTCCAGGAACAAGGCCTCAAGCGTTGCTAGCTCATCGACCTCACGGTCCAGGTACCTAAATCAATTGGTTCATATCAGGTAAGTGACTACATACATTTCCATTTGTTTTTAAATGCTAAGGGAGGGAATAAATTTACGATCCCCAGAATAGTGATCCACCCGATCGTCCTCAGATGATGATTCACTACGGCAGCAAATCCGCTTCGATGAGTTTACGCTCAAGATTAGTGATTGTGAATGTTTCGCTTGGTGAACTCATATCTTCATTGCATGTTGATCGCCCTCTGTATCTTGAACAAATCCTATTGGTATCTCGTCAGTGGTTTCAGTCGTTCTTAGATCGGTAGCTCAGAGTTCGACAGTCAGTAGTTCGATCATCCGCTCGCTACCAAACCAATTCGGTTCACGCGTATAGTTTGCGGGTTGTAGATATTTTTGTGTCTTGTCAGAATCGCGATTTGGTCAGAGTTGCTGATGATTGTAGTGTTCAGATGTACATTGTTTTGATGTTCGTCTGAGTTGATGTTTTGGTTAAATGTTCATTTGAGTTTATATATCGTTCATTGTATACTCTGTCGTGATAACCCGTGTTCTATTGTAGTTGATTTCCTATCTATTATGTCTAACAACTAACTTCATCTAACTTAAAACTAACCAAAATGTAGCATCCGGTGATTTGTAAATTGTTTTTTTTTAACCGTGACATACCGGTTAATTTTTTTTCCAGTTGTTGCATGTTTTTTAGAGCATCAGTCTTAAAATTGAGATATAACAAGAATAAGTGAAGATATATTTGGCCTACAAAGTAATTTAGTAAATTTTTTTTCCTCACCTTATTAACTTTTATTTTGTCCATAAAGCACACTAACGGGATATTTTATTTATTTTGTTCAAAACATTGATTTTGTACAGCATGCATTCCAGGGCTTAGCAACGATTGCTATTGTAAATATCAGTCGAAAATTTCAGTACTGAAAATAATATCATAGACTGCTTTAAGAATTTGCCTCCGCTTTAAGAATTTGCCTCCGCACGTAAATAGTTGTATGACTACACCTAGTGCTCGTTAAGAAAAAACAAGCTATTTACTGCCTTGAGTGCACTCATGGAAGTATCATTAAAAAAGGCAGGTACTACTATAAATAAGAGCCTCAGTATTGCAAAAGAAATTTTACTGAAAATTTCAATTGATGTCATCGGCCGGATCATCGGCGCTACAACCGGTGTCTGGTCCTGGCCTCCGCCAACTGTTTTTCCATCGGTCCTGATCGCGAGCCGATGTCGTCCAATTGGCCACCCCTAAACTCCGAGCGTCCTGGTCAGCACCATCCTTTCAACGAAGGCAAGATCTCTCACGCTGTCGGCTTCTGCAAAGGATTTTCCTAGCAGGATCCTCTTCGCTCATTCGAGCTAGGTGTTCTACCCACTGAAGTCTACCAAGCTTTATCTTAGTAATTATATCTGCTTCTAGGTAGATAGCGTACAGCTTATGGCTGAAGCGTCTCCAGAATCGCTGTTCTAATGAACAATATTCTTCCCAAATATTTTAATAATAGATACGTAAATCAACATAGAAAAGCTTATTATGATTTATTATAAAAGTCGGATGTAAACGATATTTGTTAGAGGTGCTAACTTCCTACGCAGTAGGAACGCTAACTTCCTACGCAGTAACAAGACGCCATATTTTCAACATCTACAAGATATCACAAGCAACGGCTATAACAGAGTTAGGCCAATGACACAAACGGCGGTTCTACCGAAGCGTTTAACGCGTCGGTTGACATACACAGTGGTTTTCAGGAGCGTTTATCGAGTCGGTTCAGTTAAAAATTACGTCGAAGTATCATGTAGATGCTTGTAAAAAAAGTATTCGTGTATACATATATATATATATATATATATATATATATATATATATATATATATATATATATATATATATATATATATATATATATATATATATATATATATATATTTCCAGTTCGCATAAAATGCAAAAACAATAATTATTTTACTACCTCATATACCCACTAAGTCGGCATAAATAGCATCAGGCCACATTCCAAGGAGGTATATTCATTTGAATACGAACAGTTGAAGAGAAAGCATCAAAATAGGGAAAAAATAAATTAGAGCTGTCATTAAGTACCTGTGTTTAAAACCAAGGTTTACCAAATACATACACAGCGACTTGTGGAAACATTAGGGGACTCTTTTCCTCTATATTCGTTGCACGCTGCGCCAAAGAGTTTAAGGCCAATGACAAACATGGCGGTTCCAGCGAGGCGTTTCCCGAGAGGAAAACCGAGTCGGTTTAGCCGTGCATTACTTTAGCGTTGTGATGACACACACCACGGTGCGAACCGCCTCTTGGTTTTGGAACCGAGTCGGTAGACGAGAGAAATGACCCACCGACTCGGTTCTTCGAGCGTTTTTCCAGTTGTTCATTGCTGCGTAGTCTGATCGATCTGACATTTTCATGATGCATCCACGTCTCTTACTAAAGACAACGTGAAAAAAGCCGAGGATGTTGTGTTGGCAGATCAAAGAGTGACCATCCGGCACATAGCTAAGGTCACAGGGATTTCGTATGGCAGTGTTTATCGAAAAAGAGGCGTCGACGGCAAGAATCGTTGCCAACGAATTACGTATAAAGAAGGTCTCTGCGCGTTAGCCGACGAGCAAAAGAACAAAAAAGTCCTCATATCGAGGGTAAATCTCGAAAAGTTCCAGACAGGTCTATAGAATTTTTGATCACGTTCCACCATTTTGATCCAGGAACCAAACAGCAATCGAAAACGTTGAAGCGACCCTCTTCAACGACGCCGAATGAATTCAAAATGTCGATCTAGGCGGGGGAGGCTATGGCATCAGTTTTCGGGGCGCTGAACGAATTATTATGGTTGAATATTTGGAAAATATAGCCACTTTATCAGGTTCTTACTTCGCAAATCAAATGAGAAGATTGCGGGTGGCTATTGAGGAATAAATGTGGCAAATTGCGAGCCTGAGTGCTGTTTTATCAAGATAAGACACCGGTTCACTAGGCTGCAGCGAACACTTTCGGGGCTAGAAATTGGAAGATGATAGCGAAGTGATGGCCGATTTTGAGGCGTTTTGGGAGAATAGCGATAATTCATTTTTTTCTTAGGGTATCTTGGGTTTGGAAATAAGATGGACTTGTTAGGATACAATGTTGAAAAATAAGTTTTTTTTAAGTATAATCATCTTGGTTTATGTTGATTATCATTACTTTTGGATCAGCCCCCTTCTATATACATATATATATATATATATATATATATATATATATATATATATATATATATATATATATATATATATATATATATATATATAGATATATATATGTATATATATATATATATATATATATATATATATATATACATATATATATATATATATATATATACACTGTATCAAAAAATTGCACAAACAGTACCCTAGCTCCACATACTCTTCTATTTATTAAACGAAAAAAAACTTATTTCATTCTTTAGGTATTTATATATTAAAGTTAAAGCTTTAGTTAAAGCTTTTGAGAGCAAAACAGTATTTTGTTACATTAGCTTTTACTGTCACAGTACAGCGAAAACATACTTAAAAAAAAATGCACGTACATCAAAAAATTGCTCATACACACAAGATTAACTTATGATCTCATGCAAAAGACAAGTAATAGTAATTCGTTTCTAGTGTAGATTTTAAAATTTTACACACTTGGACTTTCAAGACTGTGCGGGCAACTCTGTAGCTACAGCAGGCTCCTGAACAAAAATCCTTCAAATCATCGACCTTCCTGAAAAATTTTTGATTTTTGAAAATAAATTCAAATTATTGATAAATTTTGACTTTTGTCCACCAAGTCAAATAAAATATTTCAAAATTCCGCGGTAAACAAGAACGGCAACCCATGATGAAAATACCTATATTTTCAGCACTCAAAACTTCTGTTCCCGAGAACTTACGATCGGATAATGCGATCAATATGCAATTTACAGGACGTGTTGGAATTTGCTAGGACCAGGTCTGATGGAAGTGATTTTAAAAAAGAAGCAACACTGTGGCAGTGGTGCCATTTGGAAAAATCCCTGAAAAAAAAATGGTTTTTGGCCTATAGCTTCCGATTTAGCCACCAGATTTTAACAAAATTCACGCATTAGGTTAACCTTACTCTAAGATAGATTTCATAGAAATTTGGTTGAAAAATAAGTACGCCAGCTACGGTAATTTTTGTCTCCTAAATATTGTAAATTTGCTCAGAAAAATAAAGATTTTTTCCCTATAACTTCCGATGCAGTGCCGAAATCAAAACGAAATTCATGTGAAAAGCATATCTTGTTGCGATTGTAATTTTGTAGGAATTTTGTTGAAAAACCGTGAAAGGGTTGCCAGCTATGATGAATTTCGTAATTTATTTACATTGCTTTATCGAGCGATGTTGTCATGAAATTTCCAAATGGGAATGATCCTGCAATAACCATTAACAACAAATATTTGCGTTTCAAAATTTAAAAAATTTGGACGATGGTAGCCCTAAAATTTAATACAAACTATAACTTACAGCGCAGCCATTCAATCAAAACGAAATTCATAGGCTGGGTTTAACACAACGTGAAGCAGCTATGGTGCTAGCACATGATTGCCAGCACCGGACAATTTCGTAAATATCGCACCAACAGATGCTTCCATTTTGTATTCATAAGCAAACCATTTACAATAAAATAAGCAATCGATATTTAAATGTTCCGAGTTTTGGAAATTTTATTGTTTGTCACTTGAATCTATAACCAAGTTTATTAGCTTATTCATCTGCATCATCCCCCTTCTTTGGTAAGCATAATTTATGACAAACGACTTCGAATATATAAAAGCACTAAAAGATTATATAAAAGCAAAGCATCTAAGTTATATATCTATAAGCTTTTAGAATCGTCAAAAATTGGTACAACTGCACCAAATTGTTTATATAATGTTATTTTATTTGAATAAAGCTCTTTGCTCTATAGCCTGCAGTACAGTCATGGTATCATAACGAAATTCATATGGCAAATTTTAATTATTGTAGACAATATTCAGTAGAAATCTAGTTTGCAAAACAATGATAGGGTTGCCAGCTATGATTGTTTTTGTATTTTTTGACATAGCTTTAGTAAGCGATTTAATCATAATGTTTTCAAATCGTAGTGGTCTTATAGTGAAAATACACACCAAATACTAAGATCTAGAAAGTTTGAAAGCTCTTGCGAATGGTAATTCTAAATTTCTTTTTATCCCTGTTACTTCCAATGCAGTGATCGGATCAATACGAAATTCGCAGAGCAGGTTGACTTCAACGTGAGGCAGATGTGACTTATTTTTGGCTTCAGTGCTAGCAAAGGACTGCTAGCATGAGGTGTTTTTGTTATTTTCGTACCAATAAATGCTTGCATTAAGTATTCACATAGCGAATATACAATATATAACAATCTATATGACAATACATACAATTTATAATATATAAGACAATAACAACAATATATAACAATACACTCAAAATCTGCACAAATCCTATACTGTTCTTCGAACATTAGTACTTCTAGCGGTTCTGATGCGCTAGGGTTTTTTTATCTCTTATAATATGTTATTTTTGAAAGTGATATGTCCATTTGGAGCTGAAAATTCGTTTATATTTTTAAATAAATTTAATGATTATTATTTCATAACAAAATTTAAAAGGTGTATAGTGTTAAAAACATCACTCGAATAGATAAAATATTTTTACATTAACTCAAATTTAAACCCTTAATTAGCTCGATACAGGAAAAAATGGTCTTATACCACTTTCAAAAATACCGCCTATATATATATATATATATATATATATATACATATATATATATATATATATATATATATATATATATATATATATATATATATATATATATATATATATATATATCTGTGGCGGCTCGTGGTTTTGAGACTTAGGGAAGCACAAGCAAAATATATAAGCATATAATATATGTAAGTATACTTATGAACTAAACATGCGATTTTTTTGAAATACCGTGTAATAAATCAATAATGAATTAATGCTGACCATATTTGTATTCAAAATTTGTGATTGATTGTCAAAAGTTTATTTCTGTGATTTTCTTACTCACTTAGATCAACATTCTCAGAAAAGTTCAAATTACGTATAGTATTTGAAAGCAAAAAAAAAAAACAAAATACTATTTTCTTTAATTTTTTTTAATTATAAAAAATTTTAAATTGAAAACATATTACAGGCTAAATAACTGGTGAAAGATTCTTAATAGCTCAAAGTTGAGGATGTAATGCCTCTTTTACCAATTTAAATTAGATAGTCAATACCACAACAAAAATAAATTGCTCATATAATTTGCAATACAAGTTGAATGAAAGGAATAAATGCCCAAAGCAGACCCAAAAAACCGATCTGGGGAAAATTGCACACAAAAAAAGGTAGCTCCTACTTCCTCCTCCTAATTTTCTAATTTTAATTTGCTTTGAAAATCTCTAATTGCCTACTTCTAGAATTAAGTGCCCACAAATATTTCATTTTCCTATACTGTATCCGGCAGTGGCGAACGCAGGGGGGGGTTTTGGGGGTTCAAACCCCCCCGGAAATTAGAAAATCGAATTCATAGGTATTAGCTTCAAAATAAAGAACTAACTGTTTACGGTGAAAAGGTGGATATTGCAAAATGCCGCAAATTTTAGCTTCTGCAACATTTATCAACATCGTAAGGCATCAAAGGCTGGGCACTCCATACCGATCCTTGAGAAAAAATTTCCAGACGAAATTTGAACTCAACAGCTCGAGCGCATGCGCAGGGCGGGAGAGAAAAATGTTTTTCCTATCACCCGTAGCAACCAAGCAACCGGCTAACTTGACACGTTGACACAAGTCATTCTGTGCGTTTTCGGAAATCTTTGTGAATGACAGTTTGAACAATCATAGATTCAGTTCTCTCAGTTTTTTGCCACATTTGTCTTAAGTTCTCGCATATCTGATCTCTCAGCGTTTTCTCATGCTAAAGTCAGTGTACAGCGAAAATGAGTTCAAGAAAAATAACATTATTTTTCATACCAAAAAGTGCAACAATTGTCGCAACCGCAGCTGATGTTCCAGGTCCTATACATCGTGAAGATTTACTTGACGACTTTCCACCATCGAAAAAAGTACGGCATGAGGAACCAGATTCTGTTGATCCAAAAGTAAGTCTTTGATACATGAAAAATGAGTTTTTTCCGATTTGATTGCGCTTGGGAGTTTTTTCTTATACACCCGACCCGCCTTTTGCGACCTCGGATCAAGTCAGTCGAGCCGGATGCCTAATGCACTGCGAAGAGTAAAGTAAACATTCTTAATCGTTATCTCTTGTTCTGACAATCATTAGTCTGCTTTTATTCTGATAGCTCTAAAAGAAATAGACAGAAACTAAGTGATCGATTGGATCAGGTGGCTAATAGGCTCTAGTGCTACGGATGCCAAAGTTGCAGGTTTGAATCCCTGAGTCCAAAGATTTTTTTTCAGAGGATTTTTTCAGCTAAAATGTATATGTATAATATCATCTACCTATTCTTGTAGCGCGGGATCACAATTTAATTGTGTCTTCAATTTATTTAATTTTGTGAATTGATAAGTTCCAAGATATTGCTCAAAAAAAAAATCTTATCGTTTTTCAATGAGTAAGTTTTGAATAATTAGCAAATTTCTTGTACCAAATAAAACAAAATCAAAAATGATAGTTTTTCGGCTAAACTTCAATTTTATCATATCAAGTAATTCGAAAAATTTATGATCATAACGTAAATCACATCATTAATTGAAAATTTTGAAATCAAATATAGAAAATTTTTATACTCGACTCCAAGTTGACAACATAGAATTTGTGCAAAATGTGCGTTTTCTTATTTCTGTATGTCAATGCAATATTTTGAAAATCAGATTTTTCTACTTCCAATATTCATATTCTATTTGGTTAATTTATTATTTCTATACTGCAACTACCTAATTCATCCTCAAAATTTTTAATATTTCATGAATTGCCTCAAATCGATTCTGTCTATGTTAGAAAATCTAGATAAAATTTCAATTGAACAATGTTAATAAAAATTCAAAAATTTGCTCCAATCACCTATTTTTATAGTTTGTAAACGCATTCTGCTAGAAAATTTAACATTTTTTCAGAAATCAACGTTCATTAATTGACATATCTTTTTTTACAAACATTTATTTTTACCAACATTGTGCTTAGTGGAAATATTCAACAACAAATATTCGGAATTTTGTTTCTTTTTCTTGTTTTATTCTATTTCTTCAAAACAAATTTTCTTTCAGGGTTCACCCAATGATGTTGTAAAGTTCTGTCGAAGAAAACTAAACAACGATGAAAAGTACAAGCTTCTCGTTGATGCATGGTCACCAGACGAAACTTTCGAATTTCCAGCATCGGGGACAAGAAATTTAAAATTCCAGCTGTCTTGGTTACGCATGTTTCTCTGGTTGGCGTATTCAGCTATTGAAGATGGAGCCTACTGCCGAATCTGCGTATCATTCGTACAAAAGAATATTGGCAAAGGAAAACATGAAGAACCAAAAACCTTTGTTCAATGCGCTCTCAAAGATTGGAAAAAGGCTTTGGAGAAATGTAGAGATCATCAAAACAATAAGTATCACAAGGATGCTTCTGAAGACGCGCTGAGTTTTAAAATGATTTATGATCAGAAGAAAAATGACATTATGTACGAAATAGACCATGGTCGCAAACAACAGCAGCATGAAAATCGACAAAAGCTGATTCCCATCATTCGTGCCGTTTTACTCTGTGGCAGACAGGGACTTGCTTTCCGAGGACATCGAGATCATGGCTTGCTATCAACGGAGACACCAGAGGAAAATGATGGCAATTTCAGAGCACTCCTTCGATTCGCTGTGGAAAGTGGAGATCTTGCTCTGGAGCAGCATCTGAAAACAGCTAGCGCCAACGCTACTTATCTAAGTTTTCGCATCCAAAATGAAATCGTTGAAGCGGCAGGAGAAATAATTATGAAAAACATCATAAAACGTGTCAATGAGTCAAGTTGTTTCTCAGTAACCGCTGATGAAACCACGGATGTCAGTGGAGTTGAACAATTTACAATTAGCGTTCGATACATCGAAAAAATTGAAAAAATGTATAACATCCGGGAAGATTTCTTGCGTTTCGTCCCTGTGACAGACGTAACTGGAGCGGGCCTTGCGAAGACTCTACTGATCACATTGGAAGAGCTTGGATTGGAAATGCGTTTCATGAAAGGGCAAGGTAAAGTTAGAAGGTTTAATAGCACTCTAAAACAAATAGTAAATAAAATTGATACACTTGCAGATTGTCCATTTTTTATAAGATTCCATTAACGATGGGAAGCACGCTTTGAATATGTCAGTCTAGTATTTTTTGTATAAGAGTAAATCAGCCAAGTTGATAAATTTTTTTTTTTTCAAGGTTATGATGGGGCTCGAGCTATGAGCGGAGAATTTAACGGTTGCGCTGCGGTCGTAAGAAAAACAGTCCCGGATGCTCTCTATGTTCATTGTGCCAATCACAATCTTAATTTAGCCATCATGCATGCGTGTGATATTCCGTTGATCAGGAACTGCATCGCGACTGTCAAAACGATAGTGAACTTCTTTCGTCTTTCGAACAAGGCAGGTGGCGTGTTAAAAAAATACATAATTGCTGCAGACCCTGGTGCGAAGCAAACCCGTCTACTCAAGTTCTGTGAAACACGTTGGGTGGAACATTTGGCGTCTCTCGGTTTGTTCGACGAGTCACTGGTATATGTCTGTTTGACACTGGAAGAATTGAACGAGAAGAACACAAAATCTGATGGCGTACAACCACATGCCTTGCTCAGTTCAATTAGTACAGCTCAATTCATCATTGCGCTAAAAGTGCTAAAACCAGTTTTTAGCCTGACAAAAAATTTGAGCCTGTATTTACAAAAGGAAGATTGTGATTTGAGCAAGTGCGTCAGTTACGCAAACGATTTGCACGATGAAATCAAAGAAATGCGTCCAAAGGCTGACGACAAGTTCCACGATATCTTCATCTCAGCAACTGAAACTGCGAATGAAATTGGCATGGAGCTGGCTGTTCCACGAAGAGTAGGGCGACAGAACAATCGGGAGAGCTACGAAGGGGAACCTGAGGCGTTCTACCGTCGATCAGTCTTCATTCCGGTTTTAGACAAATTTTTGGCAGAGCTGCAGTCGAAATTCCTGGAACACCGGAAACTTCTATCCAAAATACAAAATATCATCCCTGCGAAATGCGCTGAACTCGAAGAAACAGAATTATTCGAAACAGTACAAACATTCCAGGCAGAATGGCCAAACGACATCTTTGGATCTATTGAAGATTGCAAAGCCGAAATAAAAATGTGGCAAAGGTAATTATTTCTGTTTGAAAATTAGTCATTTTTATATTTAATGAAATGATTTGCGTGTATCCAAGGAGAAACGACCAACAACGTTTATCAGTGCTTTGGACATTTGCGAAAAAAACGTTTTTCCAATCAATTCATCGATTTCTTCAGATTGGAGCAACACTGCCGGTTACAGTGGCTTCAAGCGAACGTTCTTTTTTAACTCTCCGTAGGCTGAAAACTTATTTGCGTAACAAAACAGGAGAGCAAAGGTTGAATGGGTTAGCACTCCTCAACATACACAGAGATATAGATGTCACCACGGAGGGGAGATTTTGAATATTATGGCTAAAAAGCCAAGAAGAATTGGTATAATACTGTAAATATGATGTCAGATATGAATATTTTCACTTTTCTTTACTGATTGCGAACACTTACGATTACAATATTTTAAATACACAACTGTTGTTTCATTAATCAAAATTTTTATTTGAATAAATGTGTTTACTTAAAGCAAGTCACAGCTCATGATTTCCAGCACCTTCATTTTATCTTTTACCTTTACGACGAACTGAGTGTGAAATAAAATTTATAGTCGAACCCCTCCCGAAAAAATTTTCTGCGTTCGCCCCTATCTATCCGGGCTATTCTTCAAAATTCAATTTTTTTGTCAAAACTTCATTCCCATATCCCACGCATTTCAGAATTCGAAGCTATGAGCAAATCGAAAAACGCTGGAAGAACCGAGTCGGTGGGTTATTTCTCTCGTCTACGTCTACCGACACGGTTCCGAAACCGAGAGGCGGTCCACACCACGGTGTTTGTCATCACAATGTTATGTGGGAAATAAATATTGGCCGAGCCCAGGCGAGATCTGGCGAGCCCGAGTGTGTGGACGGTCCAGGCAAGCGACTTTGACAGGTCTCGCCGGCGCTCGTGCCACATCCGATTGGAATGGATTTTGAGCACGAGTCAAAGCGATTTCGGACGAGCTGTCAAATGCCATCCACATGTTGGCGGTCTCGTCTGACTTCGGCTCGCCTGGCCTCGACCAATATGTATTTCCCACAAGTAATGCAGGACTAAGCGGACCGGTTTTCCTCTCGGGAAACGCTTCGGTGTGTCCGCCGTGTGTGTCATTCATTGGCCATAATAGTATCGATGTATATAGTTTACTCAATGGGAATGTGCTTAAAGACATTGGGTGTGGAGGATACATCCCGAACAGCTTTCTGTTCAGTTTTGGAGTAATTAGATATATTCCGCAGGATATCACGGAATAGAAAATTGTTAGGAATTGTGTGCTCTGCAATACAATGGGTAAACCACTGAGCGCCAGTTTAAAATGCAGAATAATTATAAGGGATGAAGAGAAACCGGATAATTTTGCCCCATCGCTAACCCTTAAGACTTTTGAAAGTGAGGAGCTTGTAGAAATTCTTCTAGAATAAGCTGCACTACCTAAGGATGAAAGTAGAGCATTTTATCATGATACCCAGATTATGTTACAGTTGCGGTAGGTTTGGTCATGTAACAAAGTTTTGTAAAAGCTCAACCAATAGATGCTTACAATGTGGCACCCAAAAATGTTCAGGGAAGTGCTCAGTTTTCAAATGTTCTTCATGCAATTGTATGGACAATGGTTTAAAACCAACAATTGTGCCAAAACAGAGGAGAAGCTCGTTTTAGAAGAAGCATCGATTAGAAACATCAGTGTGATGGAAGTAAGGAAATCATCGTCAAACGCGCTTGAAAACTGTTTCTCGTTTTTGAGGGAATTTGATCACGAGTGGCTGCTGGAGCGTATATTGATGTTGAAGCGGTCAGTAAAGTGAAAAATATAGAAATTTCTACCAGAGAAAAGATTACAGAAGAAAAGAAACAAAAATACCGTCAAAAATGTATAAAATTAATATCAAACGCAAAGGAAAATGATGAATATTGCGTTTTTGAAGAGCATGCTACTTTGCAGCTTTGGTCGCTAAAAAATGCTCCAGAACTCATGCTAAAAATGAAAAATGTTTATTTTTATTACGTTAATATAATTATTTTAACTATATAAAAGTAGTTGGCTCTGGTGATGCGAAAAATATCAAAACTTTCGAGAATTCAACTGTTTAAATTGTTTCATAGCCACGCAAAACAGTTGATCTATAGCAAAATATGCACCAAATCAATCAACACTACAACACTTCGATTTTTCAACTTTGTGTTATTGGAATTGTTTTTGCGGGATGATTAAAATTGAACAACTTTTTATTTACATTAAAAATTTTAATCTACATTGAAAATTCTATTTTGACAAAGTGGTTTCGAAAGTATGCACTGATTCTCATCAGACACCAGCACACAGTGCATACTTGACTGGCGTGACCACTTGCAGTTGGAAATCATTACATTTTTATTTATGCTAAATTTTAACATCTCCAACTTATATCCATGGATTTGTATATCCATGGATTTTTATATAAAAATCCATGGATTTTTATATCGACTTATATCCATGGAAATTTTAACATCTCCGACTTATATCCGACTTATATCCATCGATTCCCGTTTCAATGTTCTCAGCTTTGATAAGCTTTAGAGATGATATACGTTGTCCATGCTGATTTATAGACAAGAAGGGAACCGTGATCAAATTCAATTACCTTTGTGTTATTGTTCGCACACCACTCGGGAGTTGTTAAATTCAACAAACCTAATTCAGCAAGGATTAAGGACTTCAGCAAAGACTTGAAATGGACGTTTCTTAGTCCTCGGAATGAAATTTTCCATGTGATATTCGATAGACCAAATCATCCATTCATTTTTATGTAGAATGTGCAGCGTCCTATATGGATATTCATATGTGTTTATACTTCCAAAGACTAAACGAACTTTTTTCAAAACCTTGCGGTTTTTAACGCACTTGAAAAATTTAGTTTGATTTTAGTATGATAAATTATTTAAGCTTTTACAATTATTTGATTAACGTTTTTGAGTTGTATGAAAACGTTTCTGATAGAAAAAGCTCAGGAGTTTATGTGCGGACACATGAAAATTGTAAATTAAATTTTTCCGACTGAAATGAAATGCCAGTGGTTTATATTTCTATTATTCACTATACACTCTTGTTAAATCTTATGGTCTATAGTTTACAGCTGATTTCCGTCGTTACTATCTAAACAGCAATATTAAAGCATTCGCAGACCCATGGAGTAAAAACCCTTCAATACTTGGTATTCAATGATGAGATCAAATAATCAAAGTAACGCCCTTCTAGTGAATATTATTGCTAATCCTGTTAATAAAAAAAGCCAAAATATTTCTATTTCTAATATTTCAAAGCCCAATGATTCATAAACTACACTCCTTCGCAGTATTGATAAATACACTAGCAAGTAAGATTTTATATTCATGTAGTACATATAATGTGATGAATTACATACAGGATGACACTACAAATTACAAACTAGTAATTTAAAACGTGAAAAGTATTACACAATAATATATGATACACTAAATTGCAAACTCAATAAGCTAATGCTTGTGCATTTATATTTGTATGTAATTTTAAAACAACACTCATATGTTGTGTACAACTTTCAGAGAACTGTAAATTTAAATGTACTTTTCTTTCTCTCTGAAGGTTGGGTAGCGTAGTGGATAGAGCACTGGCTTCTTGAGTGTCTGGTTCCTGGTTCGAATCCAGGTTTAGACGAGGGTCCGCGCACCAAGCTTTGAGTTCACCTAGCTCTGATTACGCACCTGATTGAAAATCAGAGGCAAAGTGAGTCGTGGAACTTATCACTCCACACCCGTATTCACATTGATTGAAAAAAATGGTAATGAAGCTCTCTACCTGCTTCAGCCCTTAGATCCGAACGAGGGTTGTCGCGGAATTACTTTAATTTTTCTTTCTTCCTATAAAATTTTCTTTCTTGCTACAGAAAGTTTTGAGCTCAATTAAAATAGAATTCCACAGGATTGTTTTATAATAGAACTTATAAAATCGTTTGTCTGTGCACTATTTAACCGTCGACAAACTACTTGTCAGCTACCATGCAACTATATTTTAAAGGACATCCGTCCGTTTATTCAAATAATTAATTTTAATGCTTGTGGACCTACTTAAGTCGATGTGTCATGAAGTGGATCAATTTGGATGTGTTTTATCTGGTAGTTTTGCCCCATTCATTGCTGATGACGCTTGTAAGCATTTCTTTGGAACTTATGCTGTGCTGACGGATCCTGCACTCCAGTAAATCCCACAAATGCCCAGTGGGACCAAGGTCTGGCGATTGGGATGGCGTACGCAGATGATGATTTGTGTTGTAGAGCAACCAAAGCTTCACGTTATATGCCCCGTGCTTGGGATCATTATCATGCTGGAACCAGAAATCGTCACCAAGCGCCAACTGTTGAACGCTTTGATTCATATTGTTCTTTAAAATATTTAGACGAGCGAAATGATCCATTGCTGATTCTACAAAAACAAGGTTGCCAATTTTTTCCGCCGCCATACGCCCATAGACCATTACACCACCTCCACAATGTTTGATAGCTGCATTTTGCTTTTGATGCCAAATATACAGAGCTTTCTTTCGTCTTTCGTCTGAGTTTACGTGACACTCGTACGCGCTACTCTTCCCCCTTAGAATTCCGCGTATTGTATCTTCATGGAGATCTCGAGATCATGCCAAAAGAAGTATTAATGGCTTCACTTATTTGAGAAGCAGTTACTCTTGGATTCTTTTTCACAGATTGTAATACAGTCCGCTTTTCGCGCGCAGTCACTTTGCTGGGTCGACCACAACATGACTTTGACGCAGTGGCACCGGTTGAATTAATTGATTGTACGACATATTGACCGAAAAAGTAGTGGGATACACAGCCGGGCAACGCAGAAATGAATGGTTCGACGAGGAATGTCAAGCCGCGTTGGACGAAAAGAATGCAGCCTACAAAATCCACATTGAACGACCGACTAGAGCCAAGAAAGAAAAATACGACGATCTTCGGAGAGTAGCTAATAGAATAATTAGACGTAAGAAACGGAAGCATTTTGACAGCATGCTGAACAACATGAATGACAACTTTATGGCTAACAACACTCGACAAGCGTACAAAGTAGTGAAGCACTTAAAACAAGGCTTTAAACCACGAACTAGCCTATGTAGGGCTGCCGACGGAAGCATCATAAGCGGCTCAGAACAGGTGAAGGAACGATGGGCGTCCTATTTTCAGCAATTACTAAACGGAAATGTCCCCGCACCTGACGAATCGCCATCACTAATTAGTACATACCCTGACAGTGCCACATCTCACCCTCCTACACTAGATGAAGTCCGGCAGGCCATGGACCGCTTGAAACCCAACAAAGCACCGGGCATCGATGGGATCCCCGCGGAGCTCCTGAAGACAGGCGGGATTTCCGTTTTAAGGGCTATCCATGGATTGGTGACAGACATATCGCAACAAGAAACGATGCCGGATGAATGGCCAAAAAGTGTTATATGTCCCATTCACAAGAAAGGAGATAAACTGCTATGCGAAAACTACAGGGGCATATCACTACTTTGTACGTCGTACAAACTCTTGACAAAGATTTTAGAGTTAAGGATTTCCCATCACGCTGATAAAATTCTTGGTGAATATCAAGGTGGTTTCAGACGTGGAAGATCGACAACTGACCAAATATTTACGGTCAAACAAATTTTGGAAAAATGCTGGGAATTCAACATTGATGTCCATCAAATATTCGTCGATTTCAAACAAGCGTACGACAGCATCAACCGAACTGCATTATATAACATCATGCTGCAGTTCGGAATCCCAGCAAAGTTGGTACGACTGGTGAAAATTACCATGACCGACTCCACGTCACAAGTGCTGATCCAGAATAATATGACCAACTCGTTTTCGACGAATACAGGGCTAAAACAAGGGGATGGATTAGCTCAGGTACTCTTTAACCTAGCGCTTGAATATGTCATCAGAAAAATCTCCGTTGACACGAGAGGAACTCTACTATTTAAGTCGACACAGCTAGTAGCTTACGCTGATGACATCAACATTATGTCACGTTCGTTCAATGACGCCAAAGAAGTATTTGTAGCTTTAGACGAAACCGCCAAAGAAGTTGGTCTTCAAATTAACGAACAAAAAACAAAAGTTATGACTCAATCAAGGAAAAGGACGCCAATAAGACAAAACATAACGATAGGGGACTATAATCTTGAAAATGTGGACAACTTCGTGTACCTAGGGACGAACCTCTCGAAGGATGGGAATGAGCTTGACGAAATCAAACGACGGATTCAATTAGCCAATAAGACATTTTTTTCGGTGCTTCCCATTTTGAAATCTCGTTGCGTACACAGGAATACGAAGCTTCGCATCTATAAAACAATTATTAGACCTGTGCTATGCTACGGAAGCGAAACCTGGACAATGACCCAGGCGTCTGAAAAAGCCTTGAATACGTTCGAGAGAAAGGTATTGCGAAGGATCCTCGGTCCAATACGGGAGGAAGATGGATGGCGAATCCGATACAACAACGAGCTGTATACCATATATGACGAGCCGGAAGTCTCTACCGTCATACGACTACAAAAATTACAATGGGCTGGCCACGTCGAACGAATGAGCGACAATCGAATCCCCAAACGGTCTCCCAAGGGACGAGCGAGCGGAGCCAGGCCAGTCGGTAAGCCACGCAAGCGCTGGGAGGATTCGATCGATGCCGACAGCAGGTCACTTCTGGGAGCACCGAACTGGAGGACGCGGTCACTGAACCGAGACGAATGGAGGCGAAGTATTAAGGAGGCGAAGGCTCGACTCGGGCTGTAGTGCCCCGATGATGATGATGATGACGACATATTGAGCAGAAGAGTAAGTTCTTCCTGCTATTTTCCCTATTTCATGGAAACATTTGCCTTTTTTATAAGTTTCACGATAGTTTTGCTCTCGCCAACACTAATTTCTTTAGTTTTGGGTGCCATCACAAATTCTTGTATACAACTTATTTAAAATCACTGTAAAGCTATGTACTCACTTCAAAATTAACCACAAATTAAAAAAAAACTCTAGCGCACCTGAACCGCTAGAAGCACTAATGTTCGAAGAACAGTAGAAGAATCGTGCAGATTTTGAGTGCATATTCTACCACACGAGCTGCTTATTACAGCCAAACTGTTTCAAACGCCAGGTTTTACTTTGGTCTTATAACTCATATGGTGGAAAGGTTTCAGATATTACCAGTGGTATGAATTTCAAAGTTTATGAGAGCAACACTTGTTAATTATATTCGCTATCAGTTGCTTATTTCACAAAAATTTTCAAAGCAGCATCTCATAAAACATCAATCAAGAAAATGCTCAGTGCCTGCAGCACTGTAACTGAAGTTGATGTTTGGGGCTGCGATCCAAAAAATTTGCAGAACTTTGGGAATTGAAACATTGGTTATTTACTTTCATTGAAAATGTTTCCGGTATGAATACTAACTGTAAGCATTTATTGATACAGAAATAGCACAACAGACTAGTGCTGGCAACCTTTTGCCAGTATCACATCTGCATCACGTTGAAATTAGCCTACCCTGCGAATTTCGTCTCGATCCGATGACTGCGTTCGAAGTTATAGGAGTATAAAAAAATTTAGGGTTACCAGCCGCGGCATTTTTCAAATAATCGAAAACTTAATATTTGCTGTTTATTGTCACTACAATATCATTACCATTTGAAAAGTCTACGATAAAACCGCTTAGTAAAGATATTGCAATTAAACACAAAACCAACAATAGCTGGCAACCCTATCGTGGCTTTTCAACAAAATTTGGCCTGAATAATGTATATAATAGGTTCCATTAATAATATGAAATTCGTATTGATTTCATGACTGCACTGGAAGTTATAGGGCAAAAAGTTTTATTTTCCTGAGCGAATTTTCAAAACCAAAGACACAAAAATTTCCATAGCTGGCAGCACCAATCGAATTTTTCAACCGAATTTCCACCAAACAGAGTTTAGAATAAGGTTCAGCTACTGTGTCAATTTCATGAAAATATGGTCACTTATTCACATTTCATAGGGCGAAAAGCAGGTTTTTTTCTTTGTAATTTTTCAAGATGGCACAACTGACACAGAGTTGCCCACAATTCCAAATCGTTTCTACCAGACTTGATCCTACTCAAGTTCAATGCATTCTGTAAATTTCAATTATATCTGATTATTGATTCGTGAGTTCCCGTGAACATAAGTTTTTGATGCTAAAATTTATACGTTAACTGGGAAAGGGTTACCGTTCTTGTCCGACATGAAATTTGCAAAGTTTTACTTTGAACGTGTAGGTAAAGCAAAAGATTTGTAAACAGATTGGTTTTATTGCAAGAAACGGACATTTTTTAGGATATTCGATTGTTTGAATGTTTTCACTTCCAAATTTTTATTTTTTCAAATTTAAGGCACCAAAATTATCATAGCTGGCAGTTCCAACTGAATTTTTCGACCAAATTTCTATCAAACGTAGTCTAAAACAGGGTTCAGCTATTGTGTGAATTCCGTCAAAATCGAACGATTGAATCAGAATTTATAGGGATAAAAGCAGTTATCACAGAATCGCCCGCATTTCAAAATCACTTCTATCAGACCTGGTCCTATTTAAGACCAATACATTGTGTAAATTTCAATTAATTCTGCTTATCGGATCGTGAGTTTCCGTGAACAGAAGTTTTTGATGCTAAAAATATAGGTAAATTGGGCAAAGGTTACCAGGCGTGCCCGTTATACCATATCAAATTTTTTTTTGTCTATGTAAACAAAGTACAAGATTTACATATGAGTGGCTTTTTTTTGGAGAAGCGGCATTTTTTCAAGAGAGACGATGATTTGGATGTTTTCACTTTCAGTGATTGCCCTAGCTACAGGGTTGCTAGCATGCTCATTAAAAGCAACAGAAATCTACAGCTATATAATACCAATGTTTCCTAAACATTTCGTAATGATTGAATAGCTCTGTCTGTCTGTTCAGTGATTGCCCTGGCTACAGGGTTGCTGGCATGCTCATTAAATGCAACAGAAATCTACAGCTAAATAATACCAATGTTTCCTAAGAATTTCGTAATGATTGAATAGCTCTGTCAAAAGTTATCGCAATTTAAAAATTTTCAAATTTTTCCGTTCTCTTTTTAGGCACCCAGCGCACACATGGGGTTAAAAAATTTCAAAACATTATCCGATTCACATGTAAAACACGTTCGAAATTTATTTCGTCAACTTTATTTTTGCAAAAATTATTTGTGTACGGAATAATAGGTATATTAAAAATATCACTAAAATGGCCGCCGGCACCAAAAAGTTACAGGTAATTGACATTTAGTGAGACCTGGACATATTTATTTATTTATTTATTTATTTATTGTCTAAATCCACAGAACAAATCCAATTATTGATTAGACAAGAAGAAAAAATAAAAATAAATACAAGTATATAAAATATGTAAGAATAAGAAAATAATATGAAAACCAAGAAAATTAATAAGAAAATATCATGAAACCAAGAAAATTAATAAATTCAGAATGAAGTAATAATACAAAAAAGAATAAAAAGCAAATCGATCGGAAAAGAAACAAACAAAATGAGTAAAATTAGGACATATTACGATTATAAGAGATAACGTTATTTATTAAATTATTTTTAAACACAGATAACGTTTGTGGCAGAGGACCAAGGTTAAGGCTATTGTGTTGACGAGGCAAACGCAAGAGGGGGGAAAAGAAATAGGTGTCGGTCCGGGCAAATGCAACATTAAAGGCAAA
>OZ022263.1:98529389-98629389 GCA_963978885.1 Nemotelus pantherinus | reverse complement strand
TTGAATTGTGGGCAACTCTGTGCCAGTGGTGCCATCTTGAAAAATTACAAAGAAAAAAAACTGCTTTTTGCCCTATGAAATGTGAATAAGTTACCAAATTTTCATGAAATCGACACAGTAGCTGAACCTTACTCTAAACTCTGTTTGATAGAAATTTGGTTGAAAAATTCGATTGGTGCTTTGTCTTTTTTTGTGTCTTTGGTTTTGAAAATTCGCTCAGGAAAATAAAACTTTTTGCCCTATAGCTTCCAGTGCAGTCATGAAATCAATACGAATTTCATACAATTAATGGAACATTATTCAGACCAAATTTGGTTGAAAAGCCACGATAGTGTTGCCAGTTATTGTTGGTTTTGTGTTTAGTTGCAATATCTTTATTAAGCGATTTTATCGTAGAATTTTCAAATGGTAATGATATTGTAGTGACAATAAACAGCAAATATTAAGTGTTCGATTATTTGAAAAATCTCGCTGCAGGTATTCTAAAATTTCTTTATACTCCTATAACTTCGAATGTAATTAAACAACGTGAAGCAGATGTGATATATTCTTAGCTTTGAAGGTTGCCAGCATGATTCGGTTGTGCTACTTTTGTATCAATAAATGCTTACAGTTAGTATTCATACCGGAAACATTTACAATGAAAATTAATAACCAATGTTTCTATTCCCAAAGTTCTGCAAATTTTTCGGATCGCAGCCCCAAACACCAACTTCAGTTACAGTGCTGCAGGCACTGAGCATTTTCTTCATTGATGTTATATGAGATGCTGCTTTCAAAATTTTGTGAAATAAGCAACTGATAACGAATATAATTAACCCGTGTTTTGCTCTCATAAACGTTGAAATTCATGCCAGTGGTAATATCTGAAACATTTCCACCATATGAGTTATAATGCATTCTTGACACCAAAGTAAAACGTGGCGTTTGAAACAGTTTGGCCGTAATAAGCAGCTCATGTGGTGGAATATGCACTCAAAACCTGAACGATTCTTCTACTGTTCTTCGAACATTAGTGTTTCTAGCGGTTCAGGTGCGCTAGAGTTTTTTTTCTCTTTTTTCACTCTTTTAGCTACGTTTTCAAGGTCGGTAGAAGTTAGATGAAGTTATGTAAGGAGAGAAATTGGAAGCTTATGGCGTAGAACATAGTGAAATGGTTACCGGTGAAATGTTTAATGCAATTAAATAATGTGCCATTGTAGTGCTTATTGACTAAACCAAAAGTCCGACAAACTTTATTGGCTGTCACAAAACAACCTACGCAACTTATTAATAGGCGCGTTTTTTTGCTCCCCTTATCCATAACAGGACAATGCTAACCGGTGCAGACGCATTGGAAACAACAACAACTCATGTTATGGATAGGTGGAGTTGTTATTGTTTCCAATGCGTCTGCACTGGTTAGCATTGCTCTATTAATATGTATATATATATATATATATATATATATATATATATATATATATATATATATATATATATATATATATATATATATATATTTATATATATATATATATATATATATATATATATATATATATATATATATATATGTATATATATATACACACATATATATATATATATATATATATATATATATATATATATATATATATATATATATAGATATATATATATATATATATATATATATATATATATATATATATATATATATATATATATATATATATATATATAGATATATATATATAGATATATATATATATATATATATATATATATATATATATATATATATGTATATATATATATATATATATATATATATATATATATATATATCTCAGTGGCGAGGAGTGAAATATCGATGGAGGGAAGCCGAATAATTATCCACCATTTTATACATGCATAATAATGACGTTTGTCAGACTTACTAATTTCTATTTAATTCTCGTCACACTTCCAGACAGTATAAAAAATCGTAATTCAAACAAATGATAGGCACATGTTTATATCAATAAATTAGTGAGCAGTTTTATAGGGTCACCTTCGATATACATGAAACCATTTGTTTTAATGTAAATAATGTTTGTAAAAAAGAAGCATTGAAAAAAACGTTTTTCTGAGCCTGCAGCACGCTAAATAGAGAAAACATTCAAAGCAGATATTTTTCATCCATTAAATTTATAAATATTTTAGAAATAAAGCAGTTGAAATGAAAAAGTTGCGAAAAATGTCAACCCTTAACATGAGAATGTATAGACAATTTTTCATTTACTATACTTTCAAACTGTTTATCGACTTTTACTTTTAATATTTTTAAGGGTTAACGTATATATTTTAGGCATACATATTAAAAATATCAAGTTTCAGATTTCCTACGACAAATAGTTTTATGTACTTTTGTTTTATATCCTGATTCCTGCTTTTCATGAAATATTATGTAATTAGAAAGATGAAAACAATTTTACGCAGAATATGTATCATAAAAGAGTTAAACGCAAACAGGAATTCTGTAGTCCTTAGTTAAAAGTTCTTACCTCCATTTTTGTTGTTTTCAGGAAATTCGAATTTTCATTTTACCGATTTGGCACGTAATAAAAACTTTACACTTCCAAAAAATGACTTCGCCGGTTAGATAACTTTTGATCTTTTCATAAGTGCAGATAATGTCAAGAAATGTTTGATGTTTAGTGAATAGAAGCACTTAATATGTTTTTGCTTTTTTGCTTGTTAACACTAAAAGACATTTCTTTGATATAATTTACTAAAAATATGAAACATATTCACTTGAAACAAAATTTTCGTTCATACATATTACATTGTAAATTATGATAGTCCTTGAAACACCTAAATCAATCGACATAAACTTAAAACCTTTAATCATTCAAAGAATAAATTGTTTCAGTCTCTTTTTTACTACAGTTAAACCTACTTATGGCAAGCTCTCGCAAAAACTGCGATTCTAGTTCATAGGAATGAATCTTTTAATCACTACACACATATATTAGCGGACCTTGCATAAACATGTTTAAACTTAGTTGATTTACAGTTCTGCAAGCATGAGATTTCCCTTTTTGGCGTATAAAAAATGGAGCTAAGACTTTTAAACTAAGGAAAAGTGCTACATTCTGGATATGTTATAATAATATTAGGCGATTCGTTCATAAACATGCTTCAGAAACAAACTGTATGCAGGTTACAAAGACAGAGTTCAATGCGCTCTATTACATCATGAAATTAACCTAAAAACTGCATTTTGGTGCTTATGACTTTTTTCTTACCACGGCAAAATTCATTTCTAAAAACTTACATAGTTTTCAGATAGCCAGTAAAATTGTATCTTCATACTCATAACTCAAATATATAATCTTTACGTGCTGTTCTTTATAAAGCAATCCCACGACAACCCTCGTACGGGTCTAGGGGTTGAAGCTGGTAGAGAGCTTCATTACAATTTATTTAATCATTGTGAATACGAGTGTGGAGTGATTAGTTCCACGACTGTTCTTTATAGTCCAGGGAAATCTAACATGGTGCTTCGGAAAAAATCGGGGAAAGCTGAATTTGGTGTGAGCCTTGGTACTGGCGTTTTGAAAAAAATGTCAAAAGTCCCCATCGATCCGAGTGCTGCGTCACCTTTTTATACGGGGTCAAAGGTCACCAAAAGTTACCTTTCCTAAATATTTCAGTAACGGTCACGTCTTCAGAAAAAACAATGTATGACGAATTTGTAGCATACAAAATTTTCAACAAAAAATATTTCAAAACTTTTTCTTGTAACCGTTTTTGAGATATATTGATCTAAACATTTGTTACTAACAGCATCCTCATTCTCACGGCATGTTAACATTATCCGATTTTGATTACGACTTGGCATGTTTGTGAGTTTGTTTTTGTATGTTTAAGAGGCGCATAAAATCAATTTTTAGATATATATATATATATATATATATATATATATATATATATATATATATATATATTAATTTGATGACCTTTATATATTAATTTGATGACCTTTGACCCCGCATAAAAAGTGATGCAGCACTCGGATCGATGGGGACTTTTGACATTTTGTTCAACATGCCAGCACCAAGGTTCGCACCAAAATTCAGCTTTCCCCTATTTTTTCCGAAGTTTCGCCTTTTTTATGTCGGATTTCACTGGGCTATTTATGTGAGCAATACAAATATCGGAAGTAACGTTCACATAAAAATAGCACAACGGCAATATTGAATGAACCGATCGAAATTTTCTTCAATTCTAGAACCATTCGTAAGCCGATCGATCACGGCTTATTTTTATCTGTTAAAGCGAGACGATGCTAGCATTTCAGCAAGGAACGAAAAGAGACAGACACAGGGCAATACATATTTGGCCAAAGCTTCTAGTGGCTCGCAAATAAGAATTTGCAAGCCGGAAAATTTTGGCTTATGAATGGGAATTTTCACGTTATCGTATTATACAGAAGATGGTATATGATCTTTAGTCATTTGAAATTTCATGTACATGTTTAAGATGCATACGTGTTTTGTAAAATCTGAAGTAGGTCAATATTTTCGAAAGGCAAGCCGAAAGGAATCGGGTTGTATGGATGCTTCGCCACTGATATCTCTACAGTGCTGTGAATAATTATAGACTCAAACATATTTTTCAAATTTTTTCCAAAGCATTTCTAGGAAATGCTTTTAATGCCTGGATATGTTATTCTTGGAATCCCAGACACCCTTTTCAATTATCTACCTTTCTCTTTTTTCAACCACATTAAGTAGTAGGTAAAAATTCCAAAAAAATACATTTTGTAGCTGTGAATAAATATAAAATTAGTTGCTGTTTGGAGTTGTCCAAGAGAGTTTCAAGTGTGAATTTGAGTTTTTATGTAAAATGTAATACTTTGAAGACGTGGAAGTTTGTTTTTTGACAGTTGAAAAATTTTGATAACGCCTGAAACGCCACGTGGAAAAAAATTAAGTGATGTTGAAACACAGAGAATTATAGATGTAAAGAACTGTGGAAAAGCTCAGAGAGAAAGCGCGAGTGCTATTAAAAGATCGTAGAGTGTTGTATGAAATTTTTTTAAGCTTGGAATCGAAAATTATGGGAAACAGAAGTCCTCCAAAATATTTGCCTAGTGTAAAACGCACCGTTTTAAGAGGATTATCGAATGCAGGAGCTTCGTCATCGCAAATTGTTAGACGGTTGAACTAGCAATGTGATCCTAGTTTAGTAAGAACATGGGATACATCCTCTAAAAAGTTTAAGTATCAAAAATGTTTGCGAAAACCCAAATTGACAAAAGGTCATATCGATGCTAGACTTAAATTCGTCAAAAATTGTAAGCAACAAGGAACCATTTGAAATCTTGTGATCTTTAGCGACGAGAAGAAATTCAATCTCGATGAACCAGATGGGTTTAATTACTACTGGCACAATTTACGCAAGGAAAGAAGAATCATGGCAAGACGAGCACATAGACGTGGATATGTTATGATTTGAGTAGCTTTAAAAAAACGCTAGGCACAAAAAAGTCTTTGTCAAAGGTAAAATGAATGCTGTTGGCTATCAAGAGTTACAAGAGGAACATCTACTGCCTTTAGTGATATTATAGGAAGATGAAAACATTATTTTCCAGCAAGATAATGCACCCATCCATACGGCTGTCTCCACAAAAAGTGCGTTCAGGATTATGGAGTACAATTATTTCCATGGCCAACGTTAAGTCCTGATCTGAGCCCAATAGAAAATTTGTGGGGAACTTAGCGAGGAAAGTTTACAACCAAGAGAAGCCGTCCATTAAAAATGTTGAAGAGCTGAAGGAAAGAATAATAATAGCCTAGAACGAGATATCAGAAACAATACTAAATAGTCTTGTTAATAGCGTTCCGAGTCGATTATTAGATGTAATAAAAAATAATAAGGGTAAATGGATTAAGTATAAAATAAAAAAACCTAACAAACGTTATGCGGAGTTTTCACAGATTTCACAAAGATTTTACAGCGAGATTTTATGAATCCTTTGTTTTGTTTTGTTATAGAAAGAAATATGATCATCCTTTCATTCCTACTAAATTTTCTTAAAGGTATATTATCCAAGAAAATAAACAGTATTTGAAATAATTTCTTGTTTTTATGAGAGGCCTAAAAATATTGTAGAGTCTATAATTATTCACTGCACTGTATATATATATACATATATATATACATATATATATATATATATATATATATATATATATATATATATATATATATATATATATATATATATATATATGTATATATATATATATATATATATATATATATATATATATATATATATATATATATATATATATATATATATATATATATATATTACCCAGCATGAGTGTCGACGAATCGTCGAAATTTATTTCCGAAATCAGTGCTCAGTTGTAAAAATGCAAAGATCGCTTATAGATCTTTCATCTGTACGTGCTATATGCCAGGAGACTGAACAGTTTTGCAATCTTTTCTACGTTGCTGGCCCGTAGGCCAACATCAAGATTGAGAACAGTTTATTCCTAACAGAATGGTGCAGACGTTGAAGACAGTGTTGCTGACAACCCAGATTTGTCGATTCGCAGGCGTGGGCTCGAAGTTGGAAATTGTAAGTCCATTTTGTGGAAAACTGCGCAAGGATTGCAGTCTAGAGACTCACGTAAATCAATTAGTGCAAGAATTGAAGCCTTATGACCATCGAGTGTGTCAGAGAATGGGCTGAAAATCAATTTGGAAATTGAGCCTCTGTTTTAACGAAAAATTTTGTTCAGCGACGACTTGCCTTTGTAGCTTGATGGCTGCGTCAACAAACGAAATTGCTTTATTTGAGTGTGCGAAATCTCCGCCAATTCACGGATCCACCGTTACATCCACAAAATGCAATTTATGCTGTGCACTGCAAGTTGGTGGAGAATGTATGAGTAATCCTTTTACGTCTACACTATCGTCCTTAGCATAAACGCCGTATAAACATTTTAGTAACTTTCAAGATATTCAATGATTTGTTTTCATCTAAATCCTGTAAACATTTTCAAACGGGATGAAAGTTTAAACATGGATGCAAATACGTTTATATGAGGTTCATTTGAAGTAAAAGCTTTCACGTTGAAAATATTTCTTGAAGATAACTTTGAAGCAGATGGGGTTTTTTGTAGGAAATGCAAAGAAAAACTGACAGCATTACTTAGCGTAAATGCCTTACCTACGGTAGATAGGGCAATATGATGGTTTTTGTAAATGGGGCATTTTTAATTATTGACTTTAACATACTTCTAGAAAATACAGGTTTTTCATATTTTGTAGAATAATGTAATAGAGTATGCAGTTTTGAAATCCGGTGTTAACTCAACAGTGAAAAAAATGTCAAATAGGGCGTTTATGCTAAGGACCAGTGACGGCTCTACGTATGGGACTAGTGGAACTTAGCCCCGCCATCTTTTTTCATTCCAAAATGTAAAGAAACCAATCGGTATTTCTTTTATTACAAACAATAAAATTTCATATTAGTGAATTAAATTAGCAAAATACTTCGTTCACCTACTGTTTTTAAAATCTATTCATATCTCTTTTAAAATTTATATTTCATTCATTACACAAATTCTTATCTACAATTCAATTCAAGAGAACTTATTTCGCTAATGCAATATGCGAGCGATGCTCTTTTCATATTCTCTTTCCATGTTTTGTTCTACATGCAATGTGTGCCGGGCTTAGTTAAACTAGCCCCAAAAAAGAGAGGAAACGAATGGGAAAATTCGATGAGCGCAACGTGTGTGCATGTCATACGCAATGGCCGAAAGAGTAATCAATGGGCTAAGTCCTAAAATTAAGCTTATTTTGCTATATCGCTTGTTTGTCGTTCGCTAACGGAATGAAATGTGTGTAGTGCCAGTGGGTCAAATTAAGCTATTCAGGTTTTGCAAATGAATTGCTTATACAGTGCTTGTTGATATTATCGTTCCTGTGCCAAATATGATTCAGAAATTATGCGCTTAAATTAAACATGATTTGATATGATACAGACAGGTCTGTACGTATGATATTTTATCCAAAATAATGATTGCATTAAAGATGTGTGATATACACTGTTTGTAATATAATTGATATTTGAAGATACCTTTCAAAAGTTTTCTTTCTTCAAATGCGGGAAGTGACAATTTTTAATTTTCGTGCTATTCAAAGCATGAATATTTATTTGTTAAAATTTACCAAGGTCAAAGAAGTACCCCAAAATCGATGGATATTTGCTGTCCGCGAATTATACAATTGAAAGCCTGGGTCGTATAATTTATTGCTTTGATTTAATTGACGAAAATTGACGTTGTTACGATAATATGTAGAAGCAACCGAACTGAAAAATTATATAATCATAAAATATTCGGATATTCTTCATAATGTTTTACATTCACGCAATCTAGGATTTGATTTATTAAATTAAATTAAATTTATTTGTAATAGTTTGAAATTAAGCAAGCTTAATCATAAGGATGGAATAGTAAAAAAACTTTCATATATGATCCTCATGCTATAGGATAGATAAATTTGGGATATAATTATAATCCAGTTTAATCCAGTCAAAATTAATATATAATGATGAAGTGTTCTAAAATAAGTCATTTGCTACTGAATTTTAAAGCTTTTTTTAAAGATAATAATATGTTTAACAAACAAATAATTTATTTCAAATACGTTTTGTCACTGCAATTATACCAGTAGATTTTGAAAGATGATTTAGCTATCTAAAGAATACTGAAACTTTTAAAACTTATAATTCAGTAAAATGAGTCAAAAACGTTTCAATTTATTTGCAGTATTATCTATTAGTAAAAAAGTTGAAAATGTTAATGGGCAGGTGATAGATTTATTCAGCAAAAAAATAGGCACATGGAAAAATGGGCGCATGGAATACCTATGTAAACAAAAAGCAGATGCGAATATTTGGTAGAATTTTTCTGGAGGAATTTATTACTGAATTGACTTATTTGCGCATAGTATTTATATATTTTAACCCCATTTTTAAATATATATATATATATATATATATATATATATATATATATATATATATATATATATATATATATATATACCATACATATATATATATGTATATTATTGGGGGAATACAACTAAAAGCTTTTTGCTGTTGAATTTGGCTGGCATAAAAAACTCTTCCGAATTTCCAATATAAGTAAGTACTGGTACTTGCAGACTAGCCCCACTTACATAGATTCCCATAAGCCGCCACTGCTAAGGACGGCAGTATAGTACGTATACATATTAAAAGAGTTACAGACACCGGGTGCATTTTATTGTTTGCAAGTACGGTTTTTTTTCAGGAAAATGTTATTTCTCAGTGGGACAGAATGATAGGACAGATCAACTATGAAGTTTTCCAAAAACAGTTGGTTTGTTGGGATCTCTTTTAGTGATATTTAATTGTTGATAGAGTGCTTGTGCTGCGCCATAGAAAAGTTTAGAAATGGCAAAAAGTGAGCCTTTAGAATGAAAATATCGAACAGGACGAGGAAATGTATTGTCTGAAGCAGGAATTCAAGTGATTAAAAAACTAAATGAAGAAAACTGAAGCGGTTCAATATTAGCAAGAACAATAAGTAGAAGCCGTTGAGCAGTGCGAAATTTTTTCAATATTTCGGCAAATAAGGCTTCAAAGACGTCTTCCGAGTGACCTTCGGCGTTATCTCCTGGAGAAAAAAAAATACTAAGAATTGCGTCTATTTCTTCATCCACAGTTCGAAAAGTAGTTTCAAGAGCTGGGGTAGACATAAATATTACAAATGTAAGGACTGTTTTGGAAAAGGCAGAACATATCACAATGAAGATACTAGAGCGCAAGCCACCTTTAATGATGACTCATAAGACGAAACGATTGCAGTTTGCTACGGAAGTTTACTGTCTCCGACGAAACTTTTTTTTATTTTATTGGCCTAGTGGGCGGAACTACCATTTTCATATCTTGCGGAAAAATGAAAAGACTTTAAGTCGCTGGCAACAAGGTGGAGGTTTCTTCATGGCGTTTAATACGATCATCAAGTAATAGATGAGTAAGAAACCGTATATTCAGGAATGAGTTTGAATATCTACTTTTTCGTGGCAAGACAATTATTGATAACCATTAGAAACGACTTGAAAAACAGAGGCAATATAAGTGTGCAAGAAAAAATTGCAACCTGGATAAATTCCACTCTTCACACCAAGATCTGAATGTAGATTATACTGTCATGGTTGTCTCATGTGTGGCAAAAATTTTATGTTTCTTCGATTATATTTGTAGAGCTTCAGAAGCAGCAATTAATTTGAATTTTTTTTATGTCCCCAAAAGCAAAGTTTATTGCAGTAAAAGCTTGCATTTCCATCAATCCAACAATTTCCTGGACTCGTAGGCCAAATCTAAAAGATATTCTTTATTTTCAGATGAAAAGTCAACACACCACTCTAACAGCATGCTCTTATTCATCGCCATAAAATAACATCAAGGAAAACCGACAGAGCCCACGTTCAATAAATATTCACCGAAAGTCGCTTCCAAGTCCATGTTAATTGAGGCAAATAGTTTGAACGTGTGCCAAGCAATATAATAGAGCGAATACCGACACCCGTCCTGCCACCACCATCATGATCATCATTTAACATGTTCACCTCATTTCGAATCCTTGCACACCTACGTTTCGTGCCACTGCCTCTCACAGATCGATCCTTTTGGTCTGCCGCTCGGTCTGCCAGATTCTCGGTACAAAATTATTGCTCCGGTAATTGTATTCAGGATTTAGAAAGTCAGGTTACTGCCGCTCGCATTCAAGTGCCGGGTATGTAATGTTGTAATGAACATTAGTCACGTATCTGCCGGCTCGTTACAATAAATCAGTAACAGCAACCAGCAAGCGGCAGTAAACACGTGAAATCAATAGAAAATACCTTCCGGTGTAATTACCTCATAACAACCTGTCGGGCATACCTTAGCAGGACTCAATATTTGTCCGGTCCGGATTTGAACCGAAAGTAAGTTGTGCAGTATGTGCTTGAGCATAATATTACTACTGCCATCGTAGTTATCGAAGTTGTCTTCATCGCGGCGAACGTGATGCCATGTCACAGTAATAATAGTTTGGCTAAAATTTAAGGCAAATTTATTGGTAGGCTTTCAAGCCGGTATTCTACAGGAGTAAAACAAATACCATCCGGTTTGTATTATTCTCTTGAATGAAAATCATTGATGTGGCTCGAGAATTGTACTGCAAGATTTAGTATTCAGAAGAAGATCTTTTGAATTCGGTTGCAGGATTGTTTTGGGTAGGAATGAGGTCTATTTACTGCAATTATATATACGTTTTATTTTTCTTTGTAAATGTTGCATGCAATGAGTTTCCTTTTGACACTGATTAGTTACTATATAGAGTAAAAACATAATATTTTATCGTGTGCACTAAACCTACTACTAAGTGAAATGCTAAAATCATCGTTATCCTCTAACGATCTACGTGACAACGAAACGATTAGAAATTCACAACACGATAACGTAAACCAATAAAAAAATAAAAAAACTTTATTCACACAATTTATAATTCATCTCCATCAGTGTGAATCGTACCTATCAATAAGGCTTGTTTCACACGTACGAAATTCCATCTGGTTTGGTTCGTTTTCGGTTGTAACCGAAAACAAACCGAACCGAACGAAACCCCTTCACACATACACGGTTCTCACAAGGTTTATATTAGGTTTTGTGTTTTTCCCCAACTTTGCGTGGTGACGTCAAATTCATAAAAGTTTTCAAAAATTTCCACACAATTGTTTCCCCATGCTTCTTCCATCTTAAATTTATCTATATATTTTGCACAAGCTTTGTCCCAGAGCACTTCTTTAGATTGCACTGCACAAATCAGCCGATTAACATCAACATCTGGTAAATCGCATCATTTTATCAGAAAAACTGCGATTGGTAATTTCAAAAAATTAGAGGTAATAGTAGTCGTTCAAATGCTCGGGCTCACCTGCTTTGGCCTGGGCTCGGCCAATATGAATTTGCTACATAAGAGCCGAAATAATCATTGAAGTGGTAACAAGGTTTTGCTTGAATTTTAATTTGTTGTTAATTTCCAGGCGGTGAAAATGCGAAAAGAAACGATTTTAAGTGAAAAGGAATTTTTCGCGGCTACATAATCAGCTTTTACTGTATACAAAGATCACACTTTTCATTGATTTATTTACATATTGATTTGGAGAAGCATGAGTATTAATGGGATATGCAAATTTACTACTGGTGGAAAATAGACAAAAAACATGAAGTGCATATCAGCATTTTAAATGAAAAACTTCAGCGTAGTTAAGAGACATTTAAATTAGGAGCACATTACATTTTTATGCACAGTAGCGATCTGAAGCATACTTCCCTCCAAACTTGAATGTGGCTGCTTTATAATGTTAAATATTATTTAGCATGCGTCAACTGTGGTCTAAATGGTCACCCAGCCAACTATCGTGGATGCCCGGCATATAAAGAAATGGCGGCCAGGATTGAAGCGAAGAATATTCGCCGTGATCAGGCTCGCAAGGAACGTCAGCAGTTTGCGACGCAGAGCGTTTCGAATTACAGGCGAAGTGGTATTTCATACGCACAGGCAGTAGGAAATACTTCTTCTCCTGATTCTGGTGCTCAACGAGCTCCAACTTCCACGGGATCATCTCCAGCCAATGCCAATCTTGGACTGATAAATAACTTTATCACCCAAGTATTGGCAGCGGGAACTGATGCTGAAGGGTTGGTTGCCACTCTTAAACTGCTGACTACCCTTCTTAAGTAAGTTGGTTGAGGTGGCTACATTCAATAGCGCTTCGCTCATCTCGATGGCGCAAAAAGCGTCTGCTCAACATCTCCTTGATGCATTGAAATCCGATATCGTAATGATATCAGAAACCAGACTCTCAAAATTCCACAGGGTTAGCTTTAAAGGGTTCACCAGTGTCTTTGACAATCAAAATGGTGGCTCTGCACTCTTAGTTAGGAGTAATCTGGACATGGAACCCATCGCGGTTCCCGATCTTAAATGCTGCGCTATTGCTGCAGCGGTGATCAAAACCACTGATCACAGGCGAATCCTCGCTGTATCTCTGTACGTTCGATGTAGTTCGTCAAAGTCAAGCCTATTGCACGATTTCGGAGTCATTAACTCAATCATTAGTCAATACAAATATTCGCTTATCGGTGGCGATCTGAACTCGAGACACCCAACCTGGGGAGATTCCGTAACGAACGGAAATGGCAGGGTGTTGCTCGAATGGCTGCAGCTAAGCAGTCCTTCCGTTTCCTTGCAAATAGTTTCTCCGAACTCGCCAACCAGGCCAAGTAGTAACTCGACAATAGATTTTTTTCTCCTGTCAGACGACCTGCTCAACAGTATTGATCTCCCACACTGTTGGACGCATGCAGGTATGTCTGATCACTTTGCCGTGAAGCTCCGACTTCTATTTCGCTCATTTTTCAGCTTCATGAAAAGACCCCCAAAGACAACTAGGTCTTTTAAAAATACCGATTGGGGCAATTTTCAACGGGACATAGACGATGCGGTAAGAAATCTTGATGTTTGTGTGACGGAAAACTTAGCACTTAGGTTGATAATCTTATAGAGTCCATCAATGATATTATAAATGAGACCGTTGTCCGGAATACACGCTTGATCACTCTTAATAAGTATCAGAATCATGCACTGCCGCCGGAAATTGTTAAGCACATGAAAGTGAGACACATTTGGCGCTGCAAGTTAAAGCGAATTTTCCACAGACATGGGAGGGACCACCCGTTGTACAAGTCGCTACTCTCGAATACCAACTGTCTCAGCAAAATAATTGCTGAAATGGTTGGTAAATTTCGCAGTGAGCGGCTTGTGCAGCGGCTGGGCGACATTCGACCAGGCCCCGACATGTTTAAGGAAATAAATTTGCTTTCTGGTAAATATAACAGCCACGAGATGGTGGTGACGATTGACGATGTTGTTGTGAGCAGCCCTAGTCATCAGGCTGAGTTGTTTGCATCAACATTCCAATCTCAGTTAAATGCTGTTCCGCCTGACAGTTCTGCTCCTAACAGCCAAATGGTAAGAGAAGAAGTCAGTCGCTTCCTAGATACACACCACGAGCCACTGGCCACATTTTCATCCGAAAATCCTTCGGACGACCCGCAAGGTGCAAATGACCAGTTCCACTTTGTTAATAGTGGATACTTGGTGCAACTGCTGCGCGGAGTAAAAAGCAAGAAGTCTTCTGGGCATGATGGAATGTCTAATTTCATTATTAAACATCTACCACTCTCTATGCTCAGAATTCTCTGCATTGTATTTAATAATGCCCTGAACAATGGTTACTTTCCCGACTCATGGAAAGTAGCCAAGATTATTCCCATCCATAAGAAGGGCAAAAGTAAAGCGGCCAGTAATTTCCGCCCAATTTCTCTCCTCCCTAATCTGGGGAAAATTTTTGAGAGAATTTGGCTGGAAAAGATAAAAGAACATTGTGAACGCATGCAGGTGATTCCTGATCACCAATTTGGCTTTAGGCGCAGGCACGGGACGCAGCACGCCATCTCATACCTGCACGATCAAATCGTGTCTCACTTGAATGAGCAAAACATTCCAACAGTAGTGTGTGCTTTAGATATCGAGAAGGCTTTCGATTCCGTATGGCACGAAGGTCTTCTGTTTAAGTTGATCAGGTTTGGATTCCCGGAAGAGGTGATAAGACTCGCAGCGAGCTTTCTTACCAACAGGCAATACTATGTCAGCGTTAATGGAGCAAATTCTCCGAAAGGACCTGTGACATCAGGAGTGCCACAAGGTTCTGTTACTGCCCCAATTCTTTATACTATTTTTACTGCTGACCTTCCCATTCCAGTGGGCCAACCTCAAGTCCAAATTCTTCAATATGCCGATGACACGCTCTTATTCGCGTCGAGCCAAGATCCGCTCAAAGCAGCGAGGAGCCTGGAATGCTACTTGGCAGAATTAAGTCTTTATTTTGACGAATGGGGCATCAAACCAAATAGCAGTAAGACACAGCTTAGTGTATTTTGCAATCCTTCTAAGTATCGGGGATCGCAAACTATTCGCAACAAGACCAAAAAACTCGCTGTCTCGTTCGGAACTTCTAAGATTACTCCTAGCTCATCTCTAAAGTACCTCGGTGTTGATTTTCACGAATTTCTAAAATTTAATCCTTACGTGCGGCGTAAAATCAAAGCTGCCAAATTCGCATTTCAACGCATAAGACATCTTTTCGCCAAAAAGATGGGTATGACCACCAAAGCTAAATCCATTTGCTATCAGACCCTGATCCGGCCTATCCTGACTTATGCTTCCCCATCCTGGATTACCTGTTCAAAGACTACCATGGCAGAAGCGGAGATATTCGAAAGAAGAATCCTCCGCTTCTGCGCTGGTAGGTTCTACAATCCGGTAACTCAAAAGTGGCCGAAGAACCTTCTCCTCTATCAGGAGTCGGGTCTGAAGCCACTTAGGGACCGGGTTGTAGAATTAACGACAAGATTCTACAGACAAACTGACGGACATGAAAACGGACTAATTCGGGCAATAGGGTGTACAGGTGGCTCTAATGAGCCATTTATGCGCCCCGCAAAATCAGTTTATGAACGCCAGCTCATGGATGCGCTATTTAGCTATGTCGGCCTTCCGTCGAACAGAAGAGGCTAAGTGTAAGACCTAGGTTAAGTTTTAGGTCTAATTAGGTTAGGTTAGTTATAATTAGGTATAGGTTAGAGCTTAATTGTAGTGTAAGGTAGATTTTAAGTCAAGTATTGCCCAGGTAATCCCATGTACAAGCTGGGTAGTATTATAAGTGTGTAAGATAAAAAGTGTTTAAGAAAAAAATATTTATATAAAAAAAACCATAAGAGCCAGCAGGCCAAAATAGTATAGCCGCTAGACTTAAAATTATTATTGCTAATTATACTTTAAGCTAGGTTAAGAATGTACAACTAAAATTAAATAAAAATCTTCTTCAATCAATCAATCAAAATATTATTTAATATGGTCCCTCTAACCACTCAACTTTATTCTAATTACGCATCTTGGAAAATAGCTTACCTATCAATTCTAATAGCCCTTAATATTTCCAGCTAACCCTTCTCGAGATAAAAATAGACAAAGAGTGGCGCAACAGCACCCAAGAATTATTATGAAAACCTTGTTTCTTCTATGCCAACAAGACCACAGGTAGTCACGGATAATAAGAAAATGCTAATATTCTTAAAACTTTCAATTGCATCCAGATATACGATCCATTTGGAATACTATTTTCTTAGGTCTAATATTAATGATAATTCGTTTTACTATAAAAAATTTGTGTGAGCTAATTCAAATGAAAATAATAACCCATCACACCCATAAAACCAGAATCCACAGACCAAAATCTTCATTTAAAATGCATAAAAAATCCATAAAAACAGAATCTATACTTTCAGAATACAAAATTTCAAAATCCATTCGCACCAAACAAATAAATTGAATTTAATTTTAGCGTATGCGTGAAATATTTTGGAGCAGCTCCAAAATATTTCACGCATACGCTAAAATGTACTTCAGTTGTAGGAATAAATACATATTAGTTTTCAAAAACAAAAATAAATGTTCTGAAGCTACTTAAATAAAGCTCTTCAAATGTTTTTTTTATTTATATTTCTAGCACAATGTCTTTGTAGGCAATACTTTTAAAAAAGTCTAATTCCGGAGTCGTAGCTCTCTTATTTTAGTTATTTAGTAATTCTGCTGATAGTGGTTTTAGCCATTATCATCTCCTTTGAAATTTTTTTAACGCAGGTGTAGACTTCAAAATTCATGATGAATCGACGATGCCAACAACGAAATTATTGTTATACTGAAAGTGGTAGCTAATTTGTTAGAACTGACAATTGTAACATCCATTTCACTCTGATCATAAACTTAACTGTTATTATTTCCGTTACTTTCAAACACAAACTTGATAACAAAGAATCGAATGAATCGTGAGCTACAAAATTCTGGTGAATTTCATTGTAGTGGATTTTTTGCAAGTATATTGCATATTTGTGGATTTCGTAATTATGGATACCGAAAATAAGGATTGTTGATATCGTGGATTCTTTTAAATTTATGAATTTTGTGTAGTTGGATTTTGTTTTTATATTGTAGTTTATTAAAAACTATACTATAACTTTATCAAAATTGCTTTATTATCTAATATTGTAGTCTAACATTTAAATATCTAAAGCTTAGATCCCTATTTAGAACTTAAACATAATTTCATGGAAACTTGGGCACTCGAAGCTACTTAGTTCTTAACTGCATGGGCTATTCTCAATTTCTTGATACGAAAATCTTACAATGTCTCAATTACGATGTTGCAAGAAATCGGCGGAAAACCTCTGACTTAACTCGCTCTTACGATCTAATCTTAATCTTACCCCAACATAACTAACTTACTATCACAATCCAATATCTTAGGTCTTGAAATAAACTCGCAGACATATGAAGGTTTTCCTGCGCTGTTTTTAATGTTGGACTTATATTTACGAAATTCATCACTATTTGTATTCACTATACGGCTAGGCTCATTCGTCAAAATTGACTTAGATCGCCCTCTCTTGGTCAATATTTCTAAACCTGAAAATTTAATTAGTGAAGCTTCAAAATTTCCATAGAAAGTCTCAATTGTAAAAAACTGAAAAATTATCTTCCATTCTTTAATTCTTCCTTTTTTTATACGCTATAAGTTCCTGACAATAATTTTTGTCTCATAAATTACACAAAAAAACTCTAGTGTCGTCGCGCAATTTTGTAAATTACTTCTCTCCATGTTTTGGCTTGTGAATAGACAAGGTGACCATTTACACACTCAGCTCGACAACATTTGCAATGCGTGTTAACGTGGGATACCAGACGAGCTCCGACCTGTTTCGAGGGCCATATGCCACTTTGATCTTAACAATGCATTTAAACTCATAGGGTGGAAAGGTTTTCAGAGCTACCACTTGCATGAATTTTGAAATTTAGAAAAATCATATACTTGTTATATATATTCATTATTAGGTGCGTATTTTGCACACCTGAGCAGATCAAATTTTGTTAAGTATATTGAATACAACAACAATTTTGTTTTTGCACACCCGAGCGGATCAAATTTTGTCAAGTATATTGAATACAACAACAATTTTGTTGTTTTGATCAATATACTTAACAAAATTTGATCTGCTCGGGTTTGAAAAAAACGCACCTATTGGTTGCTTTGAAGGTAGCTTTGAAAGCAGAATCTTCTGTATCATTAATGAAGAAAATGCTCAGTGCTAGCAACTTTTTACCAGCAATGCAACTAAAAGTCTACCACAATAGCTTCACGTCAAAATCAAGCGACTTTATGAATCTCGTTTTCATCCGATGACTTCACCGAAAGCTATAAGAAATTTGCAGTACTTGGAAAATTTAAGCATTGGTTAGCTTTTACTAGCACCAAAGCCAAAAATATATCACATTTGCCTCTCTACTCTACGAATTTCGTTTCAATCCGATTTCTGTATTGGAAGCTATAGACTAAATTTTCGAAATCATAATATTTATTTTTTAATCTCACTATAAGATCACTAACATTTGAAAATTTAATGATATCATTGCTGAGTAAAGATACGACAGAAAATTACAAAATCTACCATAGCTGGCAAATACATCGTGATTTTTCAAAGAGATTTATATTCAATAGTGTCTACTATAAGATCCATTTACCATATAAATTTTGTTTTGGTTTCATGACTGCACTGGAAGTTTTAAGGCAAAGAGCTTTATTTTCCTGAATGAAATTTCGAAATTCAAGACACCAAAATAACCATAGCAGGCAGCTTCATCCTAATTTTTCAACCAAACTTCTATCAAACGAGGCTTAGAGTAAGGTCCAACTACAGTGCGAAATTCGGTCGCTGAATCAGAATATATAGGGTAGAAAGTAGATTTTTTTTCTTGGTGACTTTTCAACATGGCACCGCTGCCATAGGGCTGCTCTCATTTTAAAATCGCCTCTATTAGATCCGGTCCGATTTAAAACCAGTACATTTTCCTTTTTGACAAAATCTCTAGTGCATAGCTCCGTTCGGCAATTTGTTTTCGCTCGTGCTTTACATGAGCTAGTTTGCCGTGAATATAACATAATCTGGCATTGACTGGGCAGCTATACAAAATATGACTGGTTTTGCTGCAATTACATCACGAAACTTTACGGCTATAGCCTCTGATCTCGTGAATTGCTGTGGCTTTGAACCAAAAAAAAAAACGTAAAAACTAGGCATTATACTTCTCATCAATGGTGGCAGCTCTAATATCAGTGGTAGTTCCAACGGTATTCCAGAATCCCTCAGCGTTCTCTCTCCATCTTGTTGAACATAAGAATATATTTTGTCAATATATTCTTAACAAGTTCAGCTGTTGACTCAGACTACCGTCCTTATGCCCTTTTTTCTTTATTGTAGTGAGATTCTTGAGAGAGTTATTTGTCTATTTTCTCTATAATCCTGTTAGTTATGCCTCCAAATCATCTAAATTCATTCTCAAATCGAAAGAAGCATTATTTTCTATCATCCTCATCAATATAATCAAACTTACACAAAGTGAATTATTTGTATGTTAATTGTATATTTCCTAAACATTTTATTTTGTAAAACATGCTATTTGAAATAGTAAGGGCACAATATTACTTTTGAAACCAGTTTTCATTTAGTGGCACCTGAGACTTAACACAAAAACTGAATAAATTACTATATTACAAAAATAGTCAAAGACGTTGAACTAGTTATGAGTTGTGTATCAGAAGCTCTTATTCAAATTTATATCATTCTATATTAATAATTTACATCATTTCATATTGAATTTATATCATTCCATATTTCGATATTGTAAAACATTCTCAAGAGCCAGTTAAAGCTTTGTTAATTTGGATGCTATTTTCGTACGTAGATTTGCCCTTGTTATTACAATTTTTTTGCAAATTCTTCAATGAAAGCATTAAAGCATCAAAGTTTAAAGTATTAAATCAGTTTTTAGGGTCAATATTTTTAAAAAACTTTCCCTGAGCAACACTAAATGTATAAATCGTGTCACTAATTTACAAATGGCTTTGCAGCCGATGAATGTTTTCTGTATAACCTTCATCAGAGAAATAGTAACGAAAAATACCCCTCTGTCACTCCTTACATTTAAGGGTAACATATGCAGTGAACTAAATAACGAATATAATTGATTTTCATTTTATAGTATCTACATACAGTATCAGTAGTAGTATCTTCATACCGACGATTTCGCAGCAAAAAATTTTGCTTAGATCATCAACAATAAGATGGAAAAATATAATTATTGTGGAACTACATGAATTGGTGCTTTAGAATGCATAAGTGCTTTTCCCAAAAACGTCAGATGTGATTATATTTAATGCTATATAATGCCAGATCCGATAAAATCATAATGATAAATAACGATTTCGTATTTCATTAAAATAAACATAATTCGACTTGAAAATAATATATAAGAATTTATGAAAAAACCCCCGTACACATTATAATCGCTTGAAACACTAATGCTCGAAGAACAGTTGAGGATTTGTGCAGATTTGGAGTGTGTATTCTACCACTAGCGACCCAGCGGGAAGAATTTGAAGTGCTTCACCCAGGTTTCTGAAATGCTTAAAAAAAAGTGCTTCTTCGGAAGCAGTCTGAAGCAAACTCGAAGCTTCCATATCTTCCCGGAAATTCAATGCTAATATGAAAACTAAGTTTTTTTAGTATTTTGCAGTATATGGTTACCACTGCTTGGATCAGACACGTACGTGCAGTTTTGCTTAATAAAACTTATGTATTTATTTTATGTATTTAGGTACGCTCGCGTTGCTCCGACTTGGCCGTACCCTTACTTGCATTTCATATGTTTGCTGTGTTGGCGAAAAGCTGTCTTTCTTTTGTAAATTTCAATTTACTCTTTTCTCACCTGTGGAACAGCAGCTGCTTCCTATCTGATTTTACCAAAGTGCTTTAGAAGCAATTATAATAAAGCTAAACGGAAGCGCTTCCCTCTGCGGACATGCTGTGTTAAAATTTATATGAAACCGAAGCAAAAACGAAGTAATTCAAAGCGCTCCCAAAAACCTTTTGAAGTGTAGTGAAGACCACTACCACTAGGTACTTCTCCTACTTAAGGCCAATAAACCCTAAGTAATAATTGACTCTAAGACAATTTAATTTCGATGACTTCATCGCAAGTTACTGCGATAGAAAGGTCTTTGGAGTTTCCATCCGAAAAATGTCCAGACCACCAAAAAATTTAAGCATTTTTTATTTATTTTCACTGCCAATATGCACAATGTGAATACTTAATGTAAGCATTTATTTGTACGAAATTAACGAAAACGCCTCGTGCGGGCAGTCCTTTGCTAGCACCGAAACCAAATGTCACATCAGTCTCACGTTGAAGTCAAACTACTCTGCGTATTGATCCGATGATTGCATTGGAAGTTATAGGGATACAAAAAAAGTGAGGATTACCACCCGTAAAAGTGTTCAAATTTTCAAGATCGTAATATTTGTTGTTTGTTTTCACCACATGATCACTATGATTTGAAAATTTTATGATAAAATCGCTTAAAAGAAATGCAAAACTAACCATAGCTGGCAACCCTATCACTATTTTTACAACTAGATTTCTGCTGATTATTGTCTATAATACGTTTCATTCGCTATATGAAATTTTTTATGATTTGTGAATTTCGTTAAAATCTTGTGTCTGAATCAGAATTTGTAGGACCAAAAAGCAATTATTTTTCTTAGTGATTTTTCAAGATAGCACCACTGCCACAGAATTGGCCAAATTTCAAATTCGCTTCTTTAAGACTTGGTTCTACTTAAGACCAATACATGTTTAATATGCTCTGTTAGTTTTGCAATAATTCAATAGCTCTGTCAAAAGTTATAGCAATTCAAACAATGTCAAATTTTCCCGATTTCATTTTAGGCACCTAGCGCACACCCAGGGTTAAAATGTCCAAAACCTTTTAAAATTCTTTTAAGAACACGCTCAAAATTAAATTTCGCAAAGTTAGTTTTTTTGAAAGCTATTTTTTGATAGAATAATAGGCATATCTAAAATATCACTAAAATGACCACCGGCACCAAAGGGTTAAAGATAATTTACATTTGACCTTTTGCATATAGACAAATGTATCCAGCTTAATCGGATGGCTCGTTCCCGAGAAATAATCACTTAATTGTTTTGATGATATATATATATATATATATATATATATATATATATATATATATATATATATATATATATATATTTATATATTTATATGTATATATATATATATATATATATATATATATATATATATATATATATATATATATATATATGTATGTATATATATATATATATATTTGATATATATATATATATATATATATATATATATATATATATATATATATATATATATATATATATATATATTTATATATTTATATGTATATATATATATATATATATATATATATATATATATATATATATATATATATATGTATGTATATATATATATATATATATATATATATATATATATATATATATATATATATATATATATATAGTATATATATATATATATATATATATATATATATATATATATATATATATATATATATATATATATATATATATATATATATATATATATATATATATATATATATAGATGGAAGTATGAAATGTTGACCAACTCGATATTCATGTTAATGTGCTTTGAACATGAGCAAAAACAAATAAGAGGCTTTAAAATTATGTACATCTCAGGATGATTCTATATCTACGAGGGTTGATCAATTAGTTATGATAACTGGTTATTTCCAGTTCGGATAAAATTAAAAAAAAAATGTTTATCACCTCATATACTCACTAAGCAAGCATAAAAACATATAAAAACGCCATGATTCCAGGGAGGTACATTCATTTGAATACGAACAATCAAAGAGAGAACATCAAAATAAAGAAAAACGAAATTAGACCTGTCATTAAATACCTCTGTTTGAAAAAATTGTCCACAAAAGACATATACGGCGACCGTTGCACGCTGAGCCAAAGAGTTTTAGCTAGGAAGAGCATCCAATGAAGGCGAATGAAGACAATGTGAAAAAAAATCTAATTTGTCATGTTGTTAGTTCAAAGAGTGACCATCAGGCAAGTAGCTGAGGTCACAGGGATCTCGAATGGCAGTGTTTAAAGAATCATTGCCCACAATTTACATATGAAGAAGGTCTCTGCGCGTTGGGGGCTGAGAATGTTAACCGACTGGCAAAAGAAGAAACAAGTTGGCAATCCGAGAGTGAATCTCGAAAAGTTCCAGGGAGATCAGGAGATATTTTTGCTACGTTTCATGATCATGAATGAGATTTGAATCTACCATTTTGATCCAGAGACCACGCAGCAATCGATGATGTGGGAGCAACCCTCTTCACCAACGCCGAAGGAATTCAAAGTGTTGAGCTCGGCGGGTTTTTTTTACATCATCCAGTGACTCAAGGAACACCTTCAGGGCAAGAAATTTGAAGATGATACCGAAGTGATGGCCGCTGCTGAGGCATTTCGGGAGAGTTAAGATAAGGATTTTTTTTTCTAATGGTATCCTGTGTTTGGAAAATAGATGGTCTAAATTTATTAACTTATTAGGAGACTATGTTGAAAAATAAATATATCTTTTAAGTTTAATCACCTTGTTTTATATTCATTATCATTACTTATTGATCAACCCTCGTATAGCAGCCTTGTTAGTTACAGTTAAAGACTCTTCATTTATGTACAGTTCATATGTATCAATATTTTTCAAAATATCATTTAGAATTTGGGATTGATCGGTCAACAACGGTTTGGTTCGTGGTTAAGTTTTAAGAATACTCTAGTTTGAAGAAACGCATATTGGTTGAAATGAGGTAGCATTATATCATGTTTTCAAATATTATCGAGAAAAATTAAGTGGCAAAATTGTAAATAGATGAGTGCCAAATTCAAAGCCAGATTCCAAAATCAAAATCTAAATGCTTACAATTATGCTAGATGTTAACCCCAAATTTCAAATACAATTTTAGAAAAAATAAAGTAATATATTGTTTTAAAATTATGTCTGGGAAATTGGCTTAGTGTTTTAACCTATGTTATGCTTTCGGCGAGATGACTTCATCTACGAAAGAGAATTATATATTTTTTTTTAAAACTCTGCAATATAATTGAACGCCCGATTTGCAGGTTGGTACAAATTTTCAATGAGGTACTTTAATATGTTATTCTATACTTTCAATTCTCCCTGTTCATTAATTTTACCAGCACATACACGAAATCTGTTTCATTCTCCACAGTTAATTCTGTGGACAAAACAATATCAAAAACAATATCCACTAAATTATTCAAATTTGATTTCCTCTCGCCATTTCCCATCCTATTAGTCATCCATTTAAAACTTATTCACATTTCAGCGTCTTCTTAAAAACCAAACAAATCTTTCAGTCCTCTCAACAAAACATCTTAATCCCGACCGACGACAACGATAACAGCAACGACTGACATCTCATCCATCCAACCATTCATCCGTCCATTCGCAGTTCCATTCCGCATTTCACATTCAACACAGCACCGCAACACAATACCAAACTCGAAACGGAAATAAAATCATTTAAGGACGGAAAATCTCGCACAGCTTCTTCGCGCTATAACAGAAGCCCGCATTGACAATTTCTTTTCTTTAAAGCCAACTCATTCTCTATTCCTTCCGTGATTTTTTTGGCTCGTTTTCTTTAAAAAAATCATTCATTATTATTTTCTCGGAATCGCACATATTGTAATCGAATTAAAGTCGTTTATTGTCTGACCGTGTCGTTGTTCCGTTTTTAAATAACCATCATAATAATCATAGCTATAAAGACGCCGGCTACTACTGTTGCTGCTCAGTTGCCTAGTTCTTCGTAAACTGGCTTCGTCGAAGAATACTTCTGGAAAACCGCCGACGAGGACTCGCACAACAAAAAATGAAACGGCAAATCTAATCCCTTTCATTCATCCATTCTTCGGCCTTCTTGTTGTTTTTTGTAGATCTCGAGAAAACGTTCCGTGCCTTTCACAACGGAAACGCTGTACAAAAAAGGATATAGACAGACGTCAGAGAAGGAAGGCAAAATGGCATAAGAAGCTCGTTGGGCCAGCTATAGAAAGCCGCACCCGGAAGCAAAAACCCAACAAACAGCATAATGCAAAAGTGAATAATGCTCTAAGCCCATGTAGTTTTCGGGGCGTAATATCCATTCTTGGACAAAAGGATACAAAACATACGTAGGTTGCCGTAGCATTATCCTTTTGCTTATATGCAGCGGGTAAGTTTAATGCGATGGTTTCAGATTTTCATGTCAGGAGAATAAGAAATTGCGGCGGTGGACAGCGACAACAACCAAGGCAAGCAGAGCGGACGTCTTGAAAGACATGACTTGAGAGTTGTTCTTTTTCTTGTTCTGTACTTCACAGATAGGTCACTCGTCTGGATGCTGAAGAAGCGAGAATTATGAGAATAGTTCCAGAGTCCAGTTATGGTTTTGGGTCGGGAATAGTTCCAAACAAAGTTTTTAGTGGAAGTTTTATCAAGCCAGCGGCTCGGAATGCATTCATCGCGATTCGTTTTGGAGATATTGGTTAGAGAAAAATCAGGATAGTCTGGGCCGCAAATTTTTCTTTTGCATATGATCAAATGATTGCTCTGTTACAAGCTGACGACTACTTAGGCAAATGTTCTTTTAATTTACTTTACGGTTGCTAAATGTTTTCCTCTGCTAATTAAAACGTGTACTTTCATCTAATGTGAATAGCTCGCTGATAACAAAAAGTTTGTCGCTCTAAAGATGACTTATTTCGTCAAATTTTTCAACTCCTTTCGATTAAAAAAAAACTACACAAAAGGCAACGTACAACCACTGTCTACCACAAAGCCAAAGTAAGTTTTCGCCATGACTAGAACGACCGGTAAGTTCGTCATATTATCCCATTTCAAAAATTGGCTCTCTACTCTCCGGGGTTATTCATTGTAATCGTACAGCATAACGTCTTTTAAAAGTAAACGCGTTGTTTCGGACAATGAAACGGAAGGTAATTCACTGGTTTGTTTGTGATCTTTTGAATTTTATTTAATAGATTCACACATCTTGTCTATTATGCCGATTGGGTAAATAAAGCTGACTACAACAAAGCAAGTCCGTTTGGCTGTGTTGAAAATATGCTTTTTAAGTGAGCTATAAAGATATTAGTCAAATTTGTGCCTTGGCGATTCCCAGTTAGTTACTCTTGGATTCAAGTTGGAGTGGAGTATTTTCCGGAAAAAAGAAAAATTATATTTGAATCAATTTCGAGCAAAATGACTGGAATAATTGACATAAGTATAAGTCTTGACAATCTTCTGCTAGTAAAAACTTAAGAGTCAGGACTAAAACTGCTTTTGACAACTGTACGCTTTCAGATTCGATTTTTGCATTATCTTCGAAACTTTTTGCGTATTGTATTTTTCAATCATTTCTAGCCACCGACTAATAAAGAAGCTTTTTCACGTTTTTATTTCAAATACCCAACTAATTTAGAGGAGAAAAAGACAACTCCGTTCCAATTATCCATTTGTGATGCTGAAGAGCCCGGTAGTGATGCTAAATCAGGCAGTGATGAAGACTATGGTTGTTTTTGATTTTGATTGCAGAAACATAAAAGGGCAGTGATTATGTTTTTATAGAAATTTTAATTGTTTAATCATCTAGTTGTCAACCTCTTATAAATAGAAAAATGCCCTCTTTGACACCAGTTTCTTCCACAATAAAAAGCTTGGAAACGCTGAAGATATTTTTTCAGCGGGACAAGTTCCATTGGTCGTACGAATGCCAGTTAATGCTTAGAGACAATCGTTTCTCTATGTTAATGTTGAATATTGTTTTTGCTACACTTTCTTCTCGATGCAGCAAGCCTTCAAAAGTTGATCCCTTATTAGGTGCACTATTGCAGCTTCCTGAACCTTAGACTACTAATTTTTCACTATTTAGTCAGTTGATACTTCAAAAAAAGAAAAATCGCATGATGTACAAAATGAGCATTTTTATTAAAAAATCATAAGTGGTTAAGAGTATGAAATATTGCAAGAGAAACATTAGAATAATCACCAAAATGAATGTTTTCTAGAAATACTCTTATGTCTGTGAAATTTTTAGAGGGATCCGCCAGTCCGAAGCTGTGACCTGCTGGCCGCGGGCTCGAATTTGTTCATCTTTTGTTGTCTTAATAACGGACGACTGGGCATAATACCAGCTCTTCACTAATCAAGTGTCACATCATAGCTTTAGCGGTGACTGGGCACCAGCACTTCACAAAAAACAAATATGGCACTTAAAGAATGGTGGATTTAATTGTAATCGGCTTTTCATATATGTGTCTCCCTGCCGCCATAGCTAGGCATTAGCTTCAAAAAGCAATCCCTTGAGCTTAGGCATTAGTATTGGAAAAATTTATTGATAAAAACATTTTTCTAACGGCGCACAGTGGGGCAGAATGGCCTTATAATTGGCATTAAACCAACTCATATAGCTAAGAACTTGAAATTTTGCGTAAACCCTCCCAAGACCAATCCTAATAAAATTTTGAACTTTTTGGAATTTTAAAAGTAAAGCTGCTGGTTTATAATACAAAATAAACAAAAACTAATAAACCTCTACATTTGCAATAAAAAGTTACCTTTGTACAAATTTTTATTTTATTTATGTAAATTTATATATACAGCTGAGCCATAAGTCGAATAGAGGGAATAACATGTAGTATATGAATATATGCACGTGCTGGAACTATCTCGGCTGCTGTAAGCTTGAACTCAACCTGCTCGTGGTGGCTGGGAGCAACAACCTTTTTTCAGGCTAGTCGTGCGAGGCAAATTTGCAATCATCAGCCTCTTAAACGTTCACGTACCTACGGACGAATTTGCTGACGACGAAAAAGATTCATATTATGAACAGGTTGTGTAAAAAATCATCCTTGGAGATTTTTACGCCAAAGTAGGTCGAGAGCTGGTATTCAGGCATTACGCAGGTACACATAGTTTGCATGATAACACTAATGACAACGGACTTCGAGTCATAGAACTTGCAGCATCCAAGAACTTGGTCGTTGCGAATACCAGGTTCCCGCATAAAGATATCCATAAAGCCACCCGGATAGCACCTGACGGAGTCATTCATTACTAGATAGACCACGTGTTGACAGATCACCGCTACTTCTCGAGCCTGATGACGGTACGAACGTATTGAGGTGCCAACTTAGACTCGGACCACTATCTTGTTGGAATGGCTCTCCGTGTGCAAGTTGCTTTGAATAGAGTCATTACATCCGCAAACCAGGCTTGAATCAACATGGTTGCTTTACGTAATGCAAATACCAGTAACACCTTTGGTCTTGCGTTAGGACTCGTCCTCGAAGAGCTCGATGGAGGGAGAGAAAGTCCTTGGGTCCGAGTGCTGGACGTAGATGAAAAGTTGACGCGCCTTAAATGTACGGTCATTAGTACTGCTGACGCCATCTTAGGCAATAGTCGCAAAGATTGGAGTGACTGGTTTGATGATAAATGTAAACTACCGACTAAACCTAAGAATGTTGCATATCGAGCAATGCAGCAATCTCAAGAACGCGGGCAGGTGCGGAGGAATATAAAGAGCTCAAAAGAACAGAGAAGAGACTTCAAAGACAGAAGAAAGCAGCCTGAAAAAAATACCTGATCTGTGAAAAAAAAGAGCTAGAGATGCGAATGTTCTATCAAATAGGCCGAGTGCGAATGTTCTATCAAATAGGCCGAAACATAACGCAGTACACACCATGCTGCACATACTGTAAGGACAAAGAGAGTAATCTAATCACCGGTCCTGAAGACATTCTGGCACGATTATAAGTTCACTTAAGTGAATTGCTAAACAGTCAGCTCAATGAATAGTTACAAGCTCCACCAATGCAAGGAAAAGACCTTATGCTACCGTCACCAAGCATAGAAGAGGTACGAAAAGCCATAAGTTGGCTGAAATTCAGCAAAGCCCCTAGAGTATTGAGCCGACGGCATACCAGCTGAGCCGATTGAAAATTGAGAGCCAACATTACAACAAGCAATCTATGAAATTGTATTCCACGTATCGGAGCATGAAGATATTCTAGAAGACTGGCGCAAAGGTATAATATGCCCCATACATAAGAAAAGAGATGTTACTATGTGCAGCAACTATAGAGGTACAACATTGTTGAGTTCCTCCTATAAAATTATCTCTTCTATCATGCTAGAACGGATAGCCCCATACGCTAATGCTATCATTGGACAATATCAATGTGGCTTCATCCCAGGTAAATTAACAATTGATCAGATCTTTACTCTCAGGCAGGCGATGGAAAAATATCTGGAGTTCAGCATTCTACTGTAACATCTAATTATAGACTTTAAGGCCGCCTATGATAGTAAAGCCAGGGTAGAACTATATAAAATACTGGCTAATGCAGGTGATACAGTCATAATTGGAAAATCAGAACTAGCTGTATGAAAATTGTTCATTAATATCGAGCAAGCGACACAAAAACTTGGGCTGCACAAAAATAAAGTAAAGACAAGTACATGGTTGCAGCATTTGCAGGAAGAAGACCTAGCGCTGGTCAAACTTTCAGAATAGTTGAGTATGAATTTGAATTAGTGCCATCTTTGAACTACCCTGGGTCAATGGTAGCTGCCGATAACAACATGGAGGAAGAAATACGCGGGCAACTGCTCAAATCCAACAAAGCCCACTACAGTCTGTCAAGGCTCTTCAAATTCGGAAATATCACCCGAAATTCAAAGCTCCCGATATTATGCAAATGGTTTTTCGACCTTCAATATCTCATGACTTCAATTGATGTAAGGCCTCATGTGCTTGTTTTCAAACCGTTCTCATTTTTGGGTAACATCTAATGCAGCAGCCAATATTGGTTTGATTTGAAATAAATCTTAATCGAGTAATTAATTAAATTTGCTTCGTGGGTGTCGATGCTAAATGTCTTTTGTTTCAAACTTTATTTTTGACTACAAATCATTCTATCTTAGTTGTACTCCATAAAGTACGCTTATCGAAAAATTTTGCAGCCAAACAGCCTTTTTCCCCCTTAAAATAATGTAGTAAAACTTTGCACCAATGATATTTTGTTTGAATAAAATTCACTGTTTTTAGCTGGGTAAAAGACACAAGTATTAAAAACATATATATTCGCACTTAGAAAGCAAAGAGTACTGCCACAACTGCGAGATACAAATACTGTTGTCTCACTCAGAAAAATTTCACCACTGAAAATTTAATAGAATCAAATTTAAATCAAAAGTCGAAACACTTTTAAATAAAAAACGAATCTTATTTAAATTAAATAATCCCCCACATGCAATAAAAATGATTCCACTTTATTATAAAAATGTTATTTTCATATCAAAATTTTCATCATTGAATGAAAAATAAAACATTAAAATAAACAAGACACACTTTAGGTCTGTTTCCGTACTTTCAGCAAACTGCAGCAGTAACAGAATTTGGCAGCTGGCTTCTTTTTGCTGCAAAATTTGGCTTGCATTTGGCTTGCAGCAAAAGTACGGAAACGACTTGCTGCGAATCTATTTTAATATATTATAATAGATTCAAGTACGGAAACAGACCTTTTGATACAGCGTTATTGAAATGATGTCAGATTATTTGAATTTAAAAGAAACGTATATGGCGCCAAATCATATTTGAAAATTTTTGATTTGGCGTCATATACGTTTCTTTTTAATTCAAATAATCTGACCTTATTTCAATAATGCTGTATCAAAGTGTGTTCTGTTTGTTTTAATGTTTTGTTTTTTCATTTAATGATGAAAATTTTGATATGAAAATAAATTTTTTATAACAAAGTGGAATCATTTTGATTGAATGTGGGGGATTATATAATTCAAATAAGATTCGTTTTTTGTTTAAAAGTGTTTCAACTTTTGATTTAAATTTGATTCTATAAAATATTAAGTGATGAAATTTTTCTGAGTGCTGCAACAAATGCAAGTAGCAAAATTGGCGACATCTGCTGAAAAGGATGAAATATTTCTAAGCCAGATATTTTCTCTGCTAGTGAATTGCCCACAGAATTCAATTGGTCAGGAATAATTGCCGTGTTCCATTTTTACTAATTAGTACTCCCAAGTATCCAAGTATCTAATTGTAAATCATCTAACACGCGAAAATGGTCAAATAGCTAACCGAAAAAATAAAATATTTTCAAGGACATTGAACTTATTCAAAGATACTTTCTGAGGCGATCAAGAAGATAAATACGAAAAGGAAACATTTGCTTTATCTCTTTTTCGATGATTTTTCCTTGCAAGTACTTTTACTTAACGATTGGTTTGCACGTTTTATTTTTCTTTTAAACCATTGAATTACTTGCTTTCGAGGAACAAAATCGCTCTTTTCAATTTCTTCAAGCGTCAGGATGCCACCAAGAAAATCAAAATTAAATATCATCAGAGTCATTATCCTGTCATTGTGCCAGGGGTTTTGAATTTTGCTGTTCATCGACGTATGCGCGGTGGAAGCGCATCCTTGTTGATGTACGACAGTGACAGTGACAGACAGAATGATGAAGAAAATGAAAAGGAAGAACTTTTTCAAGAATAGTATTTGTGCTGGAGGGAGTGATGGAGATGCCAATAATTTTAGGTTGAGCTAGCTTCAACGACGGCATTGTGCTTGATGCTGTTATGTCCTGTGTTTTGCTCTACGCTATGCTGCGTCGTCTTTTAAGTTTTTCAAGTCTGTTGTTACAAAACAAATCGTGGTGCTGTCACTTTTCGAATCTGCCCGTATCTGACTCATTTCAGTTCATTAATCTTAAATGTTCTATACTCGTGCAGCGACAGCAACCAAAATGATAGGATCAGGAGAACTATGGCGTTAAGAGAAGGAAGTGCTGTCAGTTGTACCAGCGTTTTATTTGAATATTCTTTTGGAAGTGAATTTTACTCCAGAACGAAATTTTCATCGAACCCTGTCTACCAGCTTAATGCAAAGCTCATAGCATTTAAAAATGAGATTGGTGACAGCTTCTTATGGTTACTTCAATTTCGACAGTGTAAATCGCACTGAACAATTTAAGGACGATTGATGATGTTTAGAAACAGGTTTTGCATTGATAACAAATCATTTTTAAAATCAAGCTATCAGAGGAGCATTTAAAAAAAATTGCAACAGAGAAAAAAAAATCTTTAAAGATATCATTTAAATAAATTTACCTCTTTTGGCGCATGTAAATTTGCCAAAGTGCTTTTGACAATGAACTAATAGCCTCACAAAAGATATTTGTGCTGAATGAATTTTATAAGTTCAATAACTGACAACATTTTTCAAACCATGCGATGCGTGTTCCACGTGAAAAAAGAATTCCCTAGACACCAAATTCCTGCAATGATTTATCCAATAAATTATTTGAAGGAATTTGGCAGATTTGATAAGTTGCAGGATTTATTGGTGTCTGTGCGATCAAAACAAAATTAATAAGCTTGCATGACTCCGGTCAGAAATTCTTTACAATATGTAAAAAAATGATGATGCAGGTTTTCAGTCCACTAGGACCAAGTTCAACATTTCTATCGTATTGCTTTCAATGAAGATTCATCTAAATTTGATGGTATCTAATGACGATTGAAAAAATTGAATCGCAATAAAAAATTTTGGTCGGCATCCTATCGGTATACTCAAAGAATATGTAAACAGAAAGAAATGATCTCAAAAGATCATTGTCAAACTTTCGTAAAGTTGTCGAATGTTTGTGAAAATGCTGATATTATTGTTAAATGCGAAAACACTACGAAGTATCCTTAACTACACCAAACTTGGGTCCTTTATTTTTTTTTCTTGAAATTAAAAGAAAAATGAAAACTTATCTGAAAGTATCTGCGTTGAATTACTGAGGCCTTTATTTTTGGTTCCTGAAATGTTTCGTTCCAAATTTGATTGCCTTTCAAAATCCAACATGTTTTCAAGTAATTGAATTACATATTTATCAGTTCGTAGATTTGTTCATCTTTTATAAGATTACTGTATTATCGCACGATTTTGGCACGAATTGAGGCAAACTTTATATTTCTCTCCAAAGTTTCCAAAAGAAATTGTCATTTTCCCTACAATTTTCCCCATCCATCACTATAGGCTATACTCGACAAACATTTCCACAAAACAAACTCCACTTTCATATCATATTGTCTCAACGATATTCTATAGCACATATGAAATCACCCAAATAAATCGGACAGGGAGAAAACGAAATGTACATAGCTCTCCCCGGGTGGCAAAGATAATCATTTATTGCATACTTTGACTCAACTTTCCCCCAAATTTCACTTGCGAAAACCTCTCAAGACATGTATGTATGCAATATGGGCCTGACAAAAGGCAACCTATTACTTTTATTTTCCCGCAAGTCTTCTTGCAGTATTCATTCATTCAGCCGGCTGCCTAGCTAGGGCTGCATTCTTACGGGACTTACTTAAGATGACGTTGAAAATATTAACAGAAGTCTCATGATATGTCTGTTTAATGGCCCTGTCCTGGGGACTAAAAATATTTACTTATGTGCTGCAGAAGACTTCAACCAAATGCTTGGGTTCCCATTGTTGTTGACATGCAATAATCGTAGTCGTAACGAAATCCTTGAATCATATGATCAACAACTCGAATGTCGGTTGGTATCCTGCTGCTGAAATCGCTGGCTGTGTCACCTTACTGCGTTGGAACATTTAAGACCAACATGAGGCAGTTCTCAAAATTCTACTTCGCAAAGAGAGAGGGACTATTATTAAAAGAGGCAATAACAGGAGCATGCAGGCAGGGAACATGCTGGAACAGAAGTGACAGACAGTTTTAAATCCCTTTCGGTTGCATCCATCATTTTAGTAAAGACTTGATTCAACCGGTCCTGTCAAATAAATGTCCCAAGTTTTACAATCTTTGAAAAAGGATATGATATCCTTTTTGATATCTTACTGCAATATGGCACTGTAACGCGATGCGAAAGGAAGCATTGTCTCCTGCCGGAGATATGATGAAAGTGCATGAAGGTTGAGCGTTAGATAGAGCTCATAAGAATTTGTGATGGAAATGCCGAGAAACTAAGTTCCTGGAAATATATCTGGTTTTGACTTTAGTGGCTATGTCGGTGACAGGTGGATTCCAGTGCTGTAGAATATTTGACATTTTCTATATATTCAAACACTGTGAACCTTCGCTAGCTATTTAACTGCTGTTACTCCCTCCGGGTCGATAGTCTGCATCCTTCAACGTTTTTCGGTTCATTTCCTGCGCATTTACTTACACTGTCACACATGTGATATTTTTCTCGAGCAGGGAGAAGAAGTATCCTGTCAAATACGATTTTAGTTTTGTGTATCTTGGTATCACCCCAAAACCTGTCAATCTTCGACATTCGCATGTAATCCTGTTCAGGACATCCATCAAACAAGAAATTCAGCTTTATTATTTATTTGCTTATTTGATTATGATGTAATATACTTAATTGACGTCAGGATAATGATGGTGTTTTATTGCTTATGTTCGATAACGAATTTTCGTGCCTTATTAGTTACAGCCCCTGTGGTAGTTTTGATTGGAAGAGGGTTTGATGTACGGGTAATTATTTTGAGATTTTTTTCCCCTGGTTGAAGGGATAACTTCGAGTGATGTATCTTGGTTTCCGAAATGGCGGACGACAATTTGTTTTGGCTCAAAAGCTGCGAATAGTTTTTTCGTGAGTTTGATTTGTTAGTAAGAGGTTTGAATATTTAATCGTTTTTTCTTTTTGTTCGTTTCTTGCTCAGATTTTCGAAGGCTGACGTTAGGATAGACTGACTAAGGAAAATTTTACTCTTAAAATTATTTCGAAAAAGGCAGGTTTGTGAAAAAATAATTATCTTGATGATAGTAATCCGAAAATTTCACGGTATTGCAGAATATTTTAAGACAAATGCGTTGTTAATTTCAAATAACTGAAACAGTGAAAAACTAAGTTTCATCTTGACTGTATAAAAAATCTTTTTTATACACCAAACTTCTAATCGCCAATTTTTTGTCATCTTTTTTCTCTCATTTTATACCAAAAGCTCACAATCTATCAATTTTTTTTTTCATTTTGGTCAAGGGCGTATTGCATGGCAGTGCTAATCATCTTTTTTCAAGTTTGTATGTTTCCGACTTTGAAATCGTTTAAGTGGTATGCCAAATTAGTTGCATACTCTATATCTAATTTGAGCATTCAGTTATATACAATCATTGTATAAGTCAAGTGTTGCTTTATTCAAGGCCAAAACAAAGTAGTCCACATACGAACAACTTAATGCTTTTCTACAAAATACTATTCACATCATGCGTGAAACATGAAATTCGAGCTTTTCAAAACAATCAGTCAATTAGGCACGGGACGATTTAGAAAAAGTGGGTAATTCTAATAATAGTTTAAATGTAATGGTTTGATAATCTGAGAATATAATGAATAATACAAGAATAGAATGTGTATGGTAAATGTTATTCCGTAGTTTACGGAAATAGCTAATATTTTCAGCTTTTTGGTTACATATTCCCCACAAAGTTATTAAATTAATGACTGTGGCTGTTATATCGAAAAAATGGGGGTTAATAATTTTATATAACTCATTAAATTTTAACTACAATATGAACTACATCAGAAAACAAATCGACTGAAATAGAACATTATCCTAGTGAATAAAAATTACCAAAAAAAAAACATCTTATATCTTTAGCGGAAACTGTTATAACTAAAATTAACAAAAGACACTGTAATTCAACAAATAATAATAGCGCGTCCCATTTTTAGTTAGTTTTTTTTTACTAAAATAATAATTAAAAACTCATAGCACCTCCTTAGGCATTAATAAGAGTTATATTGTTGATGATATTCATGGTAATATCGTTATCCCACAGCTTTTGGATTATACTCTCGAGCTCTTGGGCTGTCTTTGGGTTCTTTTCTTTAATTTTTTTCCACAAAGAAAGGGACTCAGGGTTGTGGCCTATGCTGATGATATTGCGATCTTAGTCTTGGGTAGGTTTCCGCCTACACTTGGCCAATTCATCGATTTTGCTGTGGTGCTGGTTGAGGAGTGGGCGAATACCGTGGGCCTTGGCATCAACTCCAATAAGACTGATCTAGTACTCTTCAAAACTAAGCACGAATCTCCTGAATTATACTCAATCGAGTTGGGCGGCACCAGATTAAGTATCAAACTACAAACTAAGTACTTGGGTCTTATTCTGGACAGCAAGCTCACATAGAAGGTGAATTAAGAGGAGAGGAAGCAACGCAATTTACGCCAGCAAGAGAGTGCTGGGTAAGTACTGGCCTAAGTACTGTTTTAGCGCACTGGATCTACATGGCGATAGCTAGTCCGATTCTTGTTTACCGATGATTGGTCTGGTGGCCAGAGTGTATGAAACTATTTTTGGTGGCATGGCGAACAGAGTTCAGTGGTTGGCGGCTCTTTGCACCACAGATGCTTTAATCTCGACTCCTTCGTCTGCTCTGTATGTCCTGATTCATCTCCTTCCGCTTGACTTCTTTGTTGGAGGCACTGCCACAAATGTTACTGTCAGGCCTATGAAATCAGGACCCTACGAATCAAGATCATTCGGTCACAGCTGTCAGGAAGCACTAACTGCTCTGTGCTTCCAGCGAGGATATCGAATGGCTGTGGGAGATGGGCAAGAATGGAATCAGCAAATGGGCGCAGCAGCTTTAAGCATATTCACTGACGGCTCTAAAATAGCTGCAGTAGTGGGTGCTGCAGCATAGTCTGCAGACGCAGCTATGAAAACAGCTTTCTGGCTTCCTAATCACTGTAGTATTTTCCATTCGGAGGTTTTTGCGACACGTAAAGCAGCAGAACTAGTATATGCCAAAGACACTACGAGTGAGGAAATCAATATTTTTACAGATTGTTAAGTGGCGATTAAAGCACTGATGTCTCACACATACAGATCGAAGTGTGTACTCGACTGCATTCAGGCTCTGAATAGACTGGGCAACAAACGAAGAGTGAGAATTTTCTTGGTTCTCGGTCACAAGGGTATTGATGGAAATTACAGGGCAGATGCGTTAGCTGAGCATGAGGCCAGTCTCTTGCTGTCAGGATTAGCAAACATCCTAACTCTTATCCAAATGATTCAGTTTTTTATCGCCTCTAAAATGATGCAAGGTGCGATGTGTAGATAGTATGCGACTCAAACTTGCAAGATAACCAAAATCAATTGAGGGTCATACAATCTCGCATCGGTTTAATACCTGCTAAAATTAACGTGAACTGACTGCAAACGGCTGGTCAGCATCATTACTGGCGACTGCTTTGTAGCACCACATGCCATGAAAATGGGACTGCTAACCGGCGACAACTGTAGCAAGTGTTGAGAGCCGGAGGTCTCTAAAACAATCCAGTATCTCATGTGTCACTGCCCGGTACTGGAGAAAACCAGACTGCTCAGCTTCGGTGAGCCCTGGCTGGTGAATTTCTTGCACGTGACGGTGCAGAGGCTGGAGAATATCCTTCAGTTCACGGAAAAGTCCGCGGCCTCCGATGGCCACTTGGACTGAACTTTCTTTTTCCTGATCCACTTATCTGGTATCAGTATGGACTAAATAGGTTTCTGTGTGGCCTTGTGTCAGCAAGTATAACCTTATCTGAGCTATCCTTCAAAGATTTTCTATTGGACTAAGGTCGATTTTGTGGCCAACGCTAACAAGTTTTGCATTTTTTTACCTGAAAAAGAGAAGACACTTCGTATAATTAAATGTTGTCAAAAAAAGTTTAGCAAAATGCTTTCAATACTTACTGAACGAGCACGGTTGTATGGCACTGAATCAGCCTTGAAACGGGATTGGGATATACGCCATACAATACAATGCTGCCAATCTCAGTTGTAGTGATGCATTTCTATACCAGTACGTACACTCAGAGAAAAGCGTGCGTTCATAACAAACATGTGCCGCATTCAAAAGGAGCGGTTGTTAAAATCCGTTTGATTTGAATCATTTTCGTTCAGTTAGACCAAATCATTGTTCGATTCAAGCAATTTCAAGAAAACGCGTAAACATTGACGCGTTTGAAAATAACGTTCAATCAAACTAAATACTTTAAACTGTGAAATTATTTGATTCGAACACTTTATTGCTCATTATGCATGGTGGATGTATTTGTTTCGTCTTACAAACTTTCTGAGAGAGGATCAAACTTACACCAGATCAATTCAAACACTTTTCTTGTTCAAATGAACGGTAATTGTTGTAGGAAAAATGGCCCGAAAATGTACAAGTTTAAAATTTTCCTTCATTTGATATGAACACGTTTCGCGTTCAATATGATGCATTTGGCGTTCAATCAACCCGAAAATTTCAAATCATCTGTTAGATTGCTTTGCTTGCATAAGTAGTTCATAGTTAAAAGTGAATAGAAGTGCGTGTAAGTGTTATGGACTGCAATAATTTTGCAAACATAGGGGTGGTTTTGGTGGAAACGTTGGTGACGAATGAAGAGGATCAAAAGTTGCATGATCAATTAAAATCATGAGACATGGACTTCGTATTTCCGCAGTTGAAAGGTTAAGTATTTACTTCGTTCTTATTTCCGGAAACAGTTGGGATAAATTTGCATGCGACCAGAAGCAGCAGTTGGTATTGATGAATTGGCATACATCAATGAAGCCCACATTGCCGAATTTTTTCCCGGTTTCTGAAAAATTGGAGTGATGGTGAAGTTTCAAGCTAAGTGGAGGCTATGGCGTAAGCAAACATTCCCTTCTTTGGTAACATTCCCTTCTATGGCTGGTAATTCTTTACAACGATGGTTGATATCGAATAGTATTTGCTCGTTTTTTGATCAATTCGGAAAAATAACGTTAGTGTTAAGATCGTCTTTGCTTCAAATGTGTAGCCATTTTATAAACGTAGAAGAATTAAATAATATATATTGCAAAAGGGTTTGATTTACGAGCGTTGTGAATAATTATAACATCGAGAGAAAAAACGTGAAAATTTATCTGCAGTGGAAAATTTGTAACCAGGGAGCAAAATCAGCGTGCTCAGTAGCTCTTGACTGGGTGAATTAACTACCGGAATCGCCTTCAACATCAACATTTGATGGAAGCCAAAGTAGCAAAGATGTAGGCTGCATGACATTAGGCTTATTTTCATGGACTCAACTTTCTGAATTTCAAAGGTACCTGCCTGCGAATTGACCATTTAACACCGAAGGAAGGAAAGCGAAAAAATTGCGGCGTCGTTTCCCTGTGAAGATCCTGTGCGTATAATGTTTTTTCTCAAGATATTATCCTAGAACATTATTTTTAACCGAATATTTTTAAGAAAACTTACTATACGGCAAGATCGAAGTTGAAAAAGCACCCTATCTTAAAACTTCATGATCACTACCTCAATCTTCGAAATCCTTTCAAGAGAACAACTCTTTGATCTTTCTATATCAGTTTCTTCACAACAATATTTACCAGAATGTGACTGACCACTTAGCGAGTCTGTAAATCTTGGCTGCGATACCACGACTCTCCCAAGGAAGACGTGTTTAGCAAGTGAAAGCAAACTTTTTCTTATCGCCGTGCTCTGATAATGATAATAAAAGAAAACAAAACGTTGCCGTTATTAAAAAGTGCCACTTTGAGGCCAAGTCTTGTAAGTAAGCAATGATGTTACGATGAACAAATTAATTCATTTTTACTTATACAAATTAATTCATTTTTATTTTACTAATAGGAAAGTCAGGAAAACTTTTTGAAAATTGGTCTAACTTTCTCGAAAATATATTAGGACAGTGCAAAGAAAGCATAAAATATAGACCGCCACTCGATTTGCTTTCGAAGGTGAACACTGAAATATCTCAAGGTACGTGATCTTTATCAAATTCAGCGAAAAACATAATGTTGGACACATGTAAAAATAGATGGATTTTTGTTATCTCATTAATATAAAGACATTGCAGAAGGTTATGTTTTTGTCAGAATTTATAATATATCGAAAAAAATAATTTGTCAAAACAGCTCATTCATTTGAGCAGCGAATATACATTTTCCTTGACAAATTTTAATCAGTAGGATAGTGAACTTGATTATTCACTTCAATTTCAGCTGTCCTTTTAGTTTTTTTCTTAGTAAACAAATATTGTGCAGTTAATACAATAAGCCGTTATGATTTAGTAATAAGCCGTTATGATTTACTCGTATTTGATGCATGTGTTTGCAATTAAAAAGAATGACAAGTTAATTAAACTTAAGATACTAATTATCGTATGTATACTTATGTGAGATTATGATCAGAAAAAATTGTTAGCCCTTTTGAAGTAAAGGAGAAAGCAAAGCAACCCTCGGTGATGTACTGCTCTTATAGATTTAAGTTTGGTGTAGTTTCTATTTAGATAGATGTTAAGTATATGTTAATCACAAAAGCTATTTCTGAAATAAATTGCATTGAAGTCAACATAATAAAAAATCTCTTTTTCATTTGTTCACCTATGATAAAAATCAAATTATAAATGTATCTGCAAAGAAATGGTAAGTTTGTTTTGTAATTAGTATCTAGTACAATGCGTGAGGGCAAACACATCATTAGTATATACTAATATAACATGCCTCTTTGTGTTTATTGCAATTCCACCCATTTGAATTAGAAACTAAACAACAGAATGTTCAAATAAATTTCCTACATTTTCAATCCAAATTTTTGAATTACGTTCAAATCAACAGCTCTTCCCGATCATAATAAACAATTGTGATTTTGAAATGAGCAGAGTTGCCTATTCAAAATAAGTGCTTAATTTTGTAAAGTGAACGTTGAGAATAGTTAAGCCGAACGCTTAATTAGTTTAATGTAAAAATTATAAATATTCATTCTGAATGCTAATAAACTTGAATCGAAACGAAAAAGTGTTCAAACGGCAACGTCTTACACAATCAAAACAACTAACAAGTCGTTCATGGTAAATATTTTCGCGTTTAACTATTGCGCGTTCAGTTCAAAAACATCGTTGCTGTTGAAACAAACATATTCGCCATTGACGCCGTTTTGAACGCGAATCTCTTTGTTTCGATGCACTTTCTCGTTCATTGCTACTAGTTCATTTTTCTCAGTGTACGAGGAATGTTTGGTCGTTGGTTGAATAGCTTAACGAAAAAGAACTTTAGAAGAAGAACATTAGTATTAAAATCACTTTGGCCAAAAATTCATATTTCTATATATATATATATATATATATATATATATATATATATATATATATATATATATATATATATATATATATATATATATATATATATATATATATATATATATATATGTATATATATATATATGTATATATATATGTATATATATATATATATATATATATATATATATATATATATATATATATATATATATATATATATATATGTATCAGTGAAAAAATCTCAGGAACGCGCCATCCGATTGATCTGAAATTTTCAGGATACATTGGTGTTAATGAAAAATAGTGCCAGATTTCACAAAAAGTAAATAATCTTTAACCCTTTGACGCGAGTAGCCATATTAGTGAATTTTAAATATACCTATTATTCTGTCAACAAATAATTTTCGCAAAAATTTAGTTTATGGAATGAACTTTGAACGTGTTCTTAATGTGAATATGATAACATTTTTGAAATTTCCAAAAAAGAAAACTCGTTTCTAGGCTTTAAAAGTCCAATTTTGTCTCTCCTTACACCATTTAAGACGTGTCGGCTTCAGTTTATTGTTGAGTAGTGGCTTCTTTGCTGGAGTTCGACATGCTTGTCCTATCCCAGTCGACCTCTTTTGCACCGACCGAAGTGAGCACCGCTTTGATAACGTAAGGTTCGACTTTGTGTGAACTCGTACCGCATTTAGGAACCAATTTCTACCTTCAGATGATTGTCTTGCCTGCTGGTTGTCTTTCGTTTGATACCACTACCTTCCTCCCTCTGTACAGTTCCAGCATATTTTTGTAAAAATCTTCGCACCGTCTAATTGCTACAGCCAATGCGATAAGCAATTGAACTTTATGATACGATTTCCCATGCACATGCTACGATTTACGACTTTTTCTCAATACGACTCAATACTAATTGTTCGTATCTAGCCATCGCTGTTCATTTGTCACTTTTTACTTATTAAATGCTAGCTACAGGCTCATCCTTTTATACCTTTTCTAGAAGTTCATATTATCATCAATTTTTTTTTTCGGATTTGACAATTAAGAGTTATTTCATGTATTTCAAAAAATATGTGGTGCGAGGGTTTTTCAAGCGCCGAGTTTAGATATAGGTGTGTGCCAGAATAACGTTACAGATTTATTTTAACACGCAAACCGGCTTCTCACTTTACCCCTGTTTAGTTTGATAGTCAAAAATTCGGTAGTTCTGCTTCACAATGCTTCTAGTGTTCAGTTGTCTATGAAATGGCATTAGAGCCTAGACAGACAGCGTAGCCAAATGATCATTTACCGTAAATCATCATTTAAGTGCCGTGTGTCATATGACCAAATCATCAATCATTAAGCAAATCGCTAATGATCATCAAACTTTCGTAATTTATTCTTAATGAAGTAGAGTTGCCCGATATAATACAAATTTCCCCTGTAAAAAGTCGCTTTTCCCATTGAAAAATAATAAGGCAACTTTTTTGAAACGTCAGATTAAATCAGGGCTGTGGAGTCGGAGTCGTGGCTCTGTACATTTAAAGCGGAGTTGGAATTGCGTTCGACTCCGACTCCACTTTAAATATACAGGGACACGACTCCGACTTCACAGCCCTGGATTAGATACGGCCATACCACACTGGAACAACCGGTTCTCGTCAGATGACCGAAGTTAAGCAGTGTTTTGCATGGTTAGTACTTAGATGGGGGACCGCTTGTCCTTTTTGCTGTCGGATACCAACACACTAGCTATCTAGGAAGCACTATACAAAAAAATTCAAAATATTTTCACAATTTTGGTATAGTTCTTGCCCGGTTTGTATTCCAACTTTATTAGTTAGTACACAAGAGAGGCAACATACATTTAAAACACCTTCACTTTCTCCATTTTTCAAAAACTAGTTTCTTTGACTGACAGACGGTCAGTGATAGTACTCATCATTAACAAAAAAACTATGTGTCAGCAGCTTTTAAATTACTAATTTAGGTATAAATGATCATTAGTAAATTAGTAATTTAAGTGCCTGTCTATTTAGGCTCTTACGGAACTGCTAAGCAATTAACCAGTAAATAAAAACTTTGTCTTCACTATAGTTTTCTTCCTTCAAAATATAAATGATTACACTGAGAAAAATGAACTAGTAGCAATGAACGAAAAAGTGCATCGAAACAAAGAGATTCGCGTTCAAAACGGCGCCAATGGCGAATATGTTCGTTTCAACAGCAAACGATGTCTTTGAACTGAATGCGCAATAGTTAAACGCGAAAATATTTACCATGAACGACTTGTTAGTTGTTTTGATTGTGTAATACGTTGCCGTTTGAACACATTTTTCGTTTCGAATCAATTTTATTAGCACTCAGGATTAATATTTATAATTTTTACATTAAACTAATTAAGCGTTCGGCTTAACTTTTTTCAACGTTCACTAAACGAAATTAAGCACTTATGTTGAATAGGCAACCCTGCCCATCTCGAAATCACAATCGTTTATTATGATCAGGAAGAGCTGTTGATTTGAACGTTATTCAACTATTTGGATTGAAAATGTACGAAATTTATTTGATGGGTGGAATTGCAATAAACACAAAGAGGCATGTTATATTAGTATATACTAATGATGTGTTCGCCCTCACGCATTGTACTAGATACTAATTACAAAAGAAACTTACCTTTTTTTGCAGATACATTTATAATTTGATTTTTATTATAGGTAAACAAATGAAAAAGAGTTTTTTTTAGTATTTTGACTTCAATGCAATTTATTTCAGAAATAGCTTTTGTGATTAACATATACTTAACATCTATCTAAATAGAAAATACACCAAACTTAAATCTATAAGAGCAGTACATCACGAAAGGTTGCTTTGCTTTCTCCTTTACTTCAAAAGGGTTGACAATTTTTCCTTAACATAATCTCACATAAGTATACATACGTTTACTTAGTTTCTTAAGCTTAATGAACTTGTCATTCTTTTTAATTGCAAACACATGCATCAAATACGAGTAAATCATAACGGCTTATTACTTAAAAAAACATTTTTGGATATCAACCATCGTTGTAAAGAACTACCTCCATTGAGCTTGAAACTTCGCCTTCACTCCAATTTTTGAGAAACCGGGAAAAAATTCGGCAATGTGGGCTTGAATGTATTCAAATTCATCAATGCCAACTGCTGCATCTGGTCTCAGGCAAATTTATCCCAACTGTTTTCGGAAATAAGAACGAATTAAATACTTAACCTTTCAACTGCGGAAATACGAAGTTCATGTCTCATGATTTTAATAGATCATGCGACTTTCGATCTTCTTGGTTCCTCACAAATGTTTTCACCGAAACCACTCCTATGTTTGCAAAATTATTGCAGTCCATAACACTAACACGCACTTCTATTCACTTTTAACAATGAACTACTAATGCAAGCGAAGCAATCTAACAGATGATTTGAAATTTTTGGGTTGATTGAACGCCAAATGCATCATATTGAACGCGAAACGTGTTCATATCAAATCAAGGAAAATTTTAAATTCGTACATTTTCGGGCAACTGAAGTTTTTCCGACAACAATTACCGTTCATTAGAACGAGAAAAGTGTTTGAATTGATCTGGTGTAAGTTTGATCTTTTCTCAGACGAGACAAATACATCCACCATATATAATGAACAATAAAGTGTTCGAATCAAATGATTTCACAGTTTAAAGTAATTAGTTTGATTGAACGTTATTTTCAAACGCGTCAATGTTTACGCGTTTTCTTGAAATTGCTTGAATCGAACAATGATTTGGTCTAACTGAACGAAAATTATTCAAATCAAACGGATTTTAACAACCGCTCTTTTTGAATACGTCACATGTTTGTTATGAACGCACGCTTTTCTCTGAGTGTAGGCCTATATATAGTTGGATTCAGTAACTTTTGATCATGACCACAGGAACAAAATTGTAAGAGGAAAATACATAAACGATCAAAAGCTGTAATGTTAGCTCGAAATTTTATTTTGTATATTGAAATATCAGGCGGATGCACATTTCAATGACAAGTTGAATTGAACTTTTTCCTTTTACTTCGCTTCTTGATTTTTTAACTTACTTTTTCAAGACATTTCCTTTGAGCTTCAACTTTGAAAATAACTTAACCAAAACAACCCTCTTACATTTTTTCACTTCAACTTTATTTTGGAAAGCAGGAGGCATATTGAGCCAAATAAATAGAAAAGAACAAAGCCTCCATCTGCTCACACTAAATACAGAAAAAGTGCTCCTCCTTTGATGTTCTTAAATTGAAGAAAATTCCTAAAGGCAAGCGAATTATTAATTACAGCGTAAATATTTCAATTTTTCCATCTTTCGCAGGCTTTCAAATTAAAAGAAAGCTGTCATGTCTTAGACTGCTCTCAAAAGTGGTAAAAGGGAAAATTCCGCTCAAGGCATATTTAGCTGGTTCATTGCCTGTGTTGACACGATTCTATTTTACGAAAATATACACATATATTTTGATTCTATTCGAGAAAAAGAATGTTTATCTGGCAAAATGTTAAGATAATTCGCTCGTATTTTTCGCCGCTTTGACATATTTTGCTTTAAGGTACAGGAAAGACTTTAACCACCTAGAGGCTTTCTACATATGAACACTCAAAATAAAATTCATTGGAAAAACAATATCATCATTTGGTTAAGCTAGATACTTCAAAACAGTTTAAAACAACGCAAGAAATGAAAAAAAAACGGAAGTTTTGACATCCGTTTTTCCGCAAAGACTTATGCTCTTTTCACAGATATACATTATGTAGTTTCGGTATGATTATTTGGAGCTGCAAACTTTTAAAGTGTTTTTTCGTTTATTTCGAGGCATAGTCTCAGACAACACATTGTTGAATAATGTGAAGTAAAACTTCGTTAGATTTCGTTTCCATGGAATTTGTTCCTTAAATGCTCCAGGCAAGAACTTTTCAGACAACGATATGACAGATGTGTAAAATAAGAAGCGTTTGTAGGCTTCTTCTCAGAATTAGGCTAGATATATCTGATTTGGAGATGTTTTAAGAACACTGTGAAATCGTGCGTTGGCTTAGATATTTCCTGCTTATACTTAAAATTTTTGTAAATGATTTGCCAAAATTTATAATAATTTATAATTTTCTCAAGGCAACTGAAAATTTATCATAACAAAGTATGGCCAATGTTTTCTGAAATGGCAAATATCTCAGCTTCAACGCAATCAGAATGAGTTTACAAGCAAAAATCTTGACCACCAATCCATGCCATTATCCATTTTTGGTTCTGTATTTCCCATCCATTCTGTATTTCCCATCATGTACCCAAAACATCAACACGAATTGACAGTAGGCCTTCTGTTAGCAAACCAATTTATTTGGTTCCCTAGTCGTCATATTCCGTAACCGACCAAATCTAATCAAATTCTTCTATATGTAATCCTCTAAAATGATCCCATAGGCGTTCCTTTAATCGTTTGAAAAGTTTCCAAAATCTTTTTGTTCATAAACGGCTTTATATTCTGCATAACAATTCTAATCGTTCAGTCGAGCATTAGTTATAGCCTTTATGTCTCAAGCAACAACAACATCTGCGTTCTTTTGGCTACTCTCTTCCTTCTTGTGCCCTTTAGTTTCGATGTCCCCTTGTATCCTCAATGCGTTCTTGGCTTGGCCCATCTTGGCTTCTTCCTTGAATCTCGTCTTCGTTGTTGTCGTTGGAATTTTCAAGAGAATTTGGTTCCTAAACTAAGATCCGTCCTTACAAACAAATAATGGGATATTAGCAGTTGTACGGTTAAAACTGAGGAATGTTTTCTCATTCAGCATTGCTTAGTTTTTGATTCGATGCTGTGCACAAAGTGGTGGTTTCGTGTCATGCTGTGCTCATGATTCAAATGAATCGAATTAGGACTATCGACCACTGAGGATTGTGAAAAAGGTTTCAAACACTTGTACCTGTCATAGTTTTAGTTTCACTATAATGAAACAGTCTAGTAAGCCAAACATTTATTTGATTAGCTCTCCTTTTTTCGTCATTGAAAAATTGAAGACTGAGGATTAAAAAACTATCCGAGTCAAAAGAGGACTAAATGCTCCAACTTGTGGGAGGTGTTTTACAACCACCAAAAATATTTTATCCCTGGAAAAAAATTTCTTGAAATTAGTTTTTAGCATACTCTTTACTATAATCCTTCCAATCGAACCATTTCGAAAAACAATACCTTCATGTATCCCTATTTCAGAAAACACACCATTACCACCTTTTTAAGGATAATTGAGTTTTGTGGGCTATTCTAAAATTTTTGTTCCATGCAGTAAAGTTGTTGCTCACTTTCACCATCATTTTAGATTGCAGATTGCATGAAATGTTCGGATGATGGAGTAATAAATAGCCCCAAGTCAAAGCATACATTTATGGTCTCCGCATAGGGATATACAAGTGTGCCAGGATATGACAATTCCCTAGTGAATGATACGACATTCCATCCGTCCATACAACGATTCAGTGTTTGTGTGCAAGGGTATGTTTCTGCGTAAGTGCGTAGATTTCATGTTTATTGTCCGTTAGCAAGTAGATCCCTCCAGGTATTTGAGAAGTAGCTAGTATTTGGGCGAGCTATTTTATACTGTTCTATTCTATTATGCCAAAGCGATAATTTCGATGCTTTATGCATAGCACGACACGTAGCTGTTCTCTTGTCTATGAGAGAATAATATTTGGAGGTTATGTGATACGTATCGCAAACGGTCGCATCTAAATTTAATTCAATTTGAACACCTCAAGGGTCTGAGTGGTAGATATGGATGTCCTTTCTCAGCAACAATAATATTGTGAATGCTTTACTGAAGGATAGGACTAAGTTGTTTTCCTTACGGCGAAATAAGAATGTTGATGAGTTGATTTTAGTATTTTGGTATTATGTGGTGGCTAAAGGTTTATTTTCACTTTACACAGGTTGAGGTCATTTGAATAAAAACAAATTGAACCCATATTTGGATTAAGGGCGTAAAGATTTGAAGGAGCTAATGGAACAGAACGTGACTTGTGTGGAGCAAAGCAACAGTTGTATCTTAGATTCTCGAATTAAATAAATTAAATTTGTTTATCAGTGGCCAGTTCAAATCAATTGTCGTAGTTGCCAATACTAGGACTGTTTTAATTTTCCAAAAACCGTTTAGTGGAAGTATTAAATTGCGATCGCTTTTTCCCTTCTTATCTATAACATTATTGACAACGTATATTAGCTCGAAAGTTTTTCTAAGCAGAAAGATCCCGTCATCGCCGATATGATAATTTTTCTTACGATTCGATGGTCAAAAGTCAAACGAACAAAATAAGCTGGGAATAATTAAGTTTGAAAAGCCAAGTATGAAAAGTCAAAATCGAGATAATATTTCAAATCAATGAGCGATTTTATAGCTGTTCCCAATTTGGGATTGGAAATATACCGAAATTCGTGAGCTTTCTCTGCGTGTTATTGTATTTGTGTGTACACGATAGTTCTGTGTACGTACACGTCAGTTTTCATCATGGCGCCATCTGACTACTGCTGTTCACTTCGTTCGAGCATGTGCATGCACGCAGCTTTCCGATATGACGGCTTCTGACCAACGCTGCTTGCTTCGTATCAGCACGCCCGTGTAGTCAGATTTCCAATGTGGCAGATTCTGACTTATCCTATTCACATCGTGCGAGCATGCTCGTGCAGAAGATTTCCCCTAGTGGCTTCTGCTGATTGGTGCTGATTTCGTAAGGGCGTTTCCCTACAGGGAAATTCTTTACATGGCGACTTCTGAAAAATGCTGTTCATTTCGCAGGAGCGTGTACAAACGGGCACAATTCTAACATGTCGGCTTCTGATGAGTGCAGTTCACTTCTTAAAAGCGTATTCATGTAAGGGAATTCCAATGTGGCGGCTTCTGAAATTCACCATTTACTTCGTTGAAGCGCGTGGAAACAGGGAAATTTGTTTTATTGATGCTTCTGGCGAGTGCTGTTCACTTAGTTGGTGCGTGTCTGGTGAATAGCGACGTCGCCACTTCATGCATCAACGTTACATGAACCATTTGAGATGATGGTTATGTGGTTTAGGCATTTGGCGGCACCGCGGCCGTGAATCGCATTCATGTTCTAAGCACATTTTAGCACTTTCGAGATATTCGATGATTTGTGTTTTGATTTGTACTGCAAATAAACAAATATTTTCGGTTTTTTTAAGTTAGCTGTATAACCATACAGCACACAATTTTAGCAGGAGATCAAGAACAGAGGTCATTTTTGAATATTGATTTTAGCATACTTCCACAAAAGATAAGTATTTTAAATTTAGCAGAATGATGCAGTAGAGCAGGGGTGGGAAAACGGTCGATCGCAAACAGTTCGACAGTCGATCACAGACATTTTTTAATAATTTACTAGGTTAATTTAAAATGTGAACTAAAAATTTAGTTGACGATTTATTCAGTACATTTTGGAATGGGCCTTGGTAGATCCAATCGGACAGTCCACGCAGTTTCAGTTCACACAAAAGCTCGCAGAGCCTTGGTGGTGGAGAAGCCAACGAGATAGCTATGATCTCGATTTGTGCAATTTATAGATTTATATCATTTTAGTAAAACTGCTTCACTAAATCTCGTATACGTATACGGTTGTTTCATTTCCTTAAATCTCTCTGTTCTATACACCCTGCCTGCATTTGCATTCGTCTCCCTGCTACCGAGATAGTAAATTTTCACACACAGCGTAACAAAGGTTAATCTCAATTTTAGATAAAATAAAATAAAAATATTTTCACGCCAATGTAGTTTGTGTAGTTCATTCTTTCGAGCTAAATAGTGACATTTGGTGTTTGAATTTTTAAAATTGAATTGTGTAAATGTCTTTTCAATAATAAAATCGTTCAAAAATTAAAATTCTTGACATCTTATCCGGTTGAAATGATAAGTGTCCCCGCTTTTCTGCATTTTCAAAATTTTTGCTCGAAAGAATGACCAGATAATGGAGACATGTCAAAATTTAGCTTCACGATTAACTCAGTACTAGCCTAAAAAATGAACTGCACCTACTAAATTAGCGTGAAATGATTGGAGTTATTTGCATTTTCAAAGCGAAAGCATGTTCCAAGCAATTTTTCACGCTTAAAAGTGAGTACAACTCTTGTTATTTTCAAGCTAAATTTTCGCCGAAATAAATTTCACGTCAAAATTTGCATGAAAATTTAACGTGAAATCGAAAACTGTACTTAACTTTAGATGGCTTAGCACAGGAAGATTTTTGCAAAGATTTCTAAATCTTTTGCCTGAAATTATTGCATTTTTGGACACATTGGGAGAAAAACATGAACAATTGGAAGATCCAGTATGGGTAAAGATATTAGCATTTCTTACGGATTTTATGGGCCGTTACAACTTGCTAAATTTACAATTACAAGAAAAAAGAAACCATTGTTGACTTGTTGAGTTCGGTAAATGTTTTTTAAGTAAAATTAAAACCTTTTGCTTCACAATTAAATAGGCAAAATTTTTAAATATTTTCCATATTTTGAGAAACATATTAAACTTACTAGTGAATCTAGCTGAAAGCTGAAAGACATTCATCAGTTCGCGAAAGAGTCCGGGGCCTTCGATGGCTGCTTGGACTGATTTTTTTTCTCCTGCCGCATTTATCTCGTAGCAATATGTACCAATAGGTCCATGTGTGGCCTTGTGCCAACTGGTACAACCTAACCTAACCTACTGGTGCATGTAATATTGAAATGTTTTGTCCTGAACTGGAAAATTTTAAACAAGAATTCGAGAGACGATTTGCAAATCTCAATAACCTTCAACCGATTTTTGAATTTATTTCATTTCCTTTTAGAGAATTCGATAACGAGGGTATTTCATCAAATCTAGCATTGTGCTTCAGTGCTTGCAAGCCTAATTCTACAATACTTTTTGATGAAATGGAGAGTCACTCATATACATCAAAAATTAATTCAAAATATTTATTAATAAAGTACATTGCACAAAGTAGTAATACAATGTATTTAATATATTAATATCAATAAACACCTTAATTTAATGTTTATTTGTTTTTAATTTAACCCATTTTTCGAAGTTGATCGCGCAAAAATTAAAAAAATTAATGTCGATCATACCAGTATTAGGTTTGCCCACTCCTGCAGTAGAGTATGTAATTTTCGAGTATTACTAACGCAAAATTGAGCAACATTTTGAAAGAAAGTTTATGGAAATCAGGGCAGAGCGAGTGTTTGATTTAATTTCTAATTACATTTATGAGAGAAAATATATTTAGAAGAACCACGACAGCACATTTTACTAATTTAAAATAAGGGGCATTTCACGTGAAGCGGACAGCGAAAAAAAGTCGTGTCTCTGGATTTCGTTCAAATTGTGCATACCGGTTTTTATTGTCAAACGACAACAACAGTCTAATCATTTTCATAAATTTACATAACCATAATAGCAAATCGTTTATGTACTCACGCCCAGGGTTTACACTTTACTAAATTTGAAGTAGGTTTACTTCATTTCTATTTTGAAAATAATAGCTACTTCACTTCACAGTTTCTTCGGATTCTAGTCCATGTTCGCTTCAAATCGAATCAGAGAGAGTTTGTTTTTCTTTTTCAAATTTTTTTTTCCTGCACCGAACTTCGACAGCAACACTTTTCTAGTCTAATGGTGTTTCAATGCAACGAACAACTTACTGCAAGTCACTTACGCTAGGCTTAACTCAAAAATAATACAGTTTGGGAAAGAAATGGTCAAGACTGCAAATATCATTATGCTTTGTGTATAAAAGTTATATTATGCCTTAATTTATTGTTTAAATAACTTTTAATTGTAGTTTATGACGTTGTTTTACTAAATATTTTTTCCGTTATCGTCAAAATTATGTTTACCTAGTTTATATGAAAAATAAATTAATGCTTTACATTAAGTGACCCCAATCGTTCATCTATTTCATTTATTTCTACTTCAAATTTACTTCAATTTATTTTCAACTTCTACTTCAAATTTTGTCCATGAAGTGCGGGCCCTGCTAACGGCAGCATAAAGTACCCAGCAAGCAATTTAGAAAACGTTTCCTAAAAACGATAGTTTCTCGACAATCTACAGACATATCCTTTATACGAAACTGAGCCTGTTCGCAAATATATCAGCAACAATAATTTTCCTTACGATTAGCGACATATAATAATAATGCATGCCATGTGTATGTACCCTATGGCCCATGCAACTCATTAAGAGGCAACATTACCAAGATTTTTTCCCTAGTTTGCTGGTCGCGGTATTCCGAACAATTTGTCTGTGCTGAAAAGTGTTCTAATGTTACGATGTTTTATGTTCAACTTTAGCAGCCTATATTGCTTCATTTTTCCAGTCTTTCAAATTTACTCTACCATGCGTAAATAATTTTAACTCATTTTAATTAATTAATTGTTACAGGCCGCCTCCATTAGCAATTTCCCATGGCATAACATTTCAAGTTGCTAATGGAGGCGGCCTATGGTATGCAATATTTGATGGCATGCCATATATGGCAGGCAATATGGTATGCCATTTGCTTGGCCATCTGCCTGGCAATATTTTGACAGTTCTTGATTTTCAGAATGCCGTTGAAAATTGGTCATGCTCCGTTTCTTAAAATTCATAGCAATTTCAAGATCTCGTTCACCAATTAAAATAGTCTACAGAATTTTAAATTGTGGCAAATTGTGAAACAATTTGACCCGCTCATACTAAAAGTTATATATCCTACACGTGAAGTATTCATCAGCAGCAGAATTTCTTCACCCTACACTTAAAATAAATCCTTAAGAGTATTCAACGCTCAGATACAGCGCACGTGGCATTTCGCTCAGATGCATTTTCGGAATGATATTGCATTCCGATGCATGCTGTTTGGTGGGTGGCCACCAAACTGTTCGACGAAGTGAACAGCGGCCACTAGAAGCCACGATATTAGAAATTTCCCTTTTGGACACGCCCTATTGAAAACAAATCACAATCTATGTGTTTGTAAACCAGATCGCCGCTCAAATTTCTATGGTTACACGAGATCGGGATTTCAAACCGGTTTTAATCCGATCTTCGTGTAGCCATATAATTTGATCCGGCACACATCCATATGAACGCTTCGTACAAACCGGTATTCGCAAATCAAGCTCCTGAAGAGCTTCCGTGCACGTACACAGTCTGCGCACACATACATGGAAATCGGGCTAAAGCTCACGAATTACGGTATATTCCCAATCCCGAATTGGGAATCGCTGTAAAAACGCTCAATGAGGCTTTTGCGTTACCGCCGAAACTTTTAGAAACTTTTACGCTCTTTGAGAAAAACTTGATATGACAAAACTTATTTGGCCAAAAGAGTATAAACCTATTTAAAGGAACTGATCGCTGTTACAACTTCGCCAGTATGGCGTATTAGTGATTTATTTTAATTTTCCTCATTTCATTGCACTATTGAAAAGGCGTTTAGTATGACAATATAAAAACTGCTGGAAATTTCTGCGATATCTGTTTGTCTTTGTTCTACATAAACTGAACAAAGGAGTAAATTAAATAAAATTGTTTTGCAGCAAACGTTTTTGTAAAATAAAACATCTATTTTTTAGTTTCTTTCAATGCTGGATAACAGTTAGTTTAATTGAAAACAACGAATATTTTTAGAATAAAATGGTTCAAAATATTCCTTAGCATTCGTTTAATTTACTCTTGGAAAAAAAAATATGTTTTGGAAAGGAATGTTTTCAAGATCACTACTCGTATGAATTCCAAAGTTTAGGAAACTAAAGTGCTTTGATTTCGTTGTAGGGAGCTTATCATATTAAATTTTAGCTTCCATCATTTGCTAGTACAAAAATGAAGAAAATGCTCAGTGCTGACATCACTTTACCATCCCTGCTACCAAAAGAATAACACAACTACTTCACGTCAATATCAACTTACCCTGTGCATTTTATGTTGAATTCACCGAAAGTTACAGTGATATAAAGATGTTTGGGGTTGACATCAGAAATATTACGAAACCTTGGAAAATTTAAATATTGGCTACTTCTTTTCATTGTAAATGCTTGCCATATGAACATCTAATGGTAGTATCTGCTGGTACTGTTGATTAGCTGTTATCATGCACAAAACTTTTAGGATTATCAAACATCTGTTTTTTATTGTGACTGCAAGACTATTGCCCTTTAAAAATTTGATGATAATTTAATTATTATATCGCAAAGTAATGAAAAGACGAAAAATTACCATAATATTAAAAGATCAAAAATATGAATCTATAGGGCAATTTCTCAAGCTGCCACCACCCTTGCCACAGGCAAAAGAAATTTCTATCAGACCTCCTACTTAAGACCAATACATTCGGTGAATTTCATATTAATCTGATTATTTTCCGGTTGTTAATTGTCACAAACTCAAATTTTGGGTGCAAAACATTGAGGTAATTTGGTGGAGGGCTGCTGTTCTACTGCATAGAAAAATTGTGAAAATGTTGACTTTGCTCTACAAACAAAGCATATGCGATTGATCCCAAATTTGTATTTTATTCTAAAACGCACGCAAATTTTCAAAAGAGTGGTTGATTTGAAGGTTTTCTGCTTACGTATCTGCCATAGCTACAGAGTTTCTTGGATATTTATAGAAAATCACTTTTGCATATTTCTTGTAACTCATCAATGTGTTCTGTGAATTTCGTAATGGTTTCATGAATCTATACGACATATTTTTTTCTGCCTATTTTTAAAAATAACTAATTTTCTTTCCCATCATTATTCATTGCAAATATTCATTTTTGACAGAAATGTAGAAGTTCCAATAAATTCACAAAAATACTCGCAATCGCCAAATCAAAAAACAATAAATAAAAAAAAAATATTTATGACTTATAACGACAAAATATCTAATGAAAATTTCAACTTGTTTGAATGGTGCAAACCAGAAAAAAACTCGCTGAAAAACCATGAAACATTAGTTTTTTAAGTAATGAGAATGTGTATTATTCTATAAGTAATGAGAAAGACAAAGAAAACGTTTGATTTTCGACCAAATGTCTTTTTATTTTTCAATTCAATAAACTTTGTCCAATGGTATTCCGGATTTTGAATACCGTTGTGACAATACGATTTCTTCAGTCCTGCAAACTAAGCATTCGTCTCAGCAATCACGTCTGCATTTGACATTAATTTTTCACGCGCAAAAAATTTGTCCGACTTCGGGAACATGAAAAAGTAGTTGGGGGCTGCAGTGTGCAATAAAGTGTTCCTGTAAAAGAGCCAACCTTTTAATAAATCAATGACTCTTTTTATTTTTATTGAACAATTCGATTTAACAACTATTTTGAACAGTTACTGATTCTCTTTATTTGAAATATTACATGACATTGAGTGTGAAGATCTTAGTTCAAACTAAAACTAAACTAACTTCATTATTTCTAGGCAGTCGGTATTTTTTTTACATTTTTTTACTTAGTATACTAGAAGTGTAGTTTCTAAACATTGTGGAAAAATCTATAGTGTCAAAATGTAGAATTGTATAGTATAATATGCACCCAAAGGTTACATCTGGTGAATGCGGTGCGTGCTCAGCCCCTGATCTAGGGTGGGGGGGGGGGGACAAGCCGGAGCCCGTGCCCCGGGCTGCAAATTCAGAGCGCAACAAATTCAAGCTTGGCAGATGAATACACTTCCTGGCATTTGCTTTTGACTAGCCGCATTTGTTTTGTTTCCCTCTCTGGCGTTTCGTCCTTACCATTTTCGCCCTCTTCTGGTGTACACCAAGGTTTTATATTAGGACCGCTGTTATTCAACCTCTTCATCAATGATCTTCCTATTGTTCTATCGTCATCTTGTTTGCTCTATGCAGATGACTTAAAATTATTTCGAGTAATCATTAGCTAAGACAATCATCTACTTCTTCATGATGATCTGAACTCTCTTACTGATTGGTGTAACTCTAACTGCTTACCGTTAAATGTTTCATAGTGTTTTGCCATGTCTTATTCTCTGAAGTCCCAGACTAATGCCTTTCCTTACTTACCATGTGAATCTGTCTTTGTCTCTGTGGATTATTTTACCGATCTGGGAGTAACCTTTGATCGTAAACTTAAATTTGATATCCATATTCTTACCATTACTAATAGTGCCTCGCGGATTGCTGGCCTTGCTTTACGTTCCTGTCACAATTCTTTTAGCATTTTTACACGTGTAAAGATATTTGTTACCCTTGTTTGTTCCAAACTTGAATACTGTAATTGAGTTTGGTCTCCTCGTTTTGCATATCTTTCCGATGCCATTGAATCTGTTCAATGGAGGTTCACTCGCACCCTACTCTTTAAATATAATCTTTCCTACATGCCTTATGATGAACGCTTATCGCTCCTTAATCTCCTTCACCTAGCAAGGCGCAGAGTTTACCTTGATGAATGCTTTCTTTTCAAAATTTGCCGTTGCCATCTGAATTCATCTATTGCATCATTGATTAATGAACTGCAGTGTGAGAGGCGAATTAGGTCCTCCGTTGTCTTTGATGTACCATTTGCCCGTCCTGATACTTACTTTCATTCTCCTGTTTTGCGTCTATTACGTACCCATAATGGCCTCCAATTTGGTCCTCTTCCACACTATATTGCCACCTTTAAAAGAAGTAATCGCAACAAAATATTTACAGATGATTAATTTTATTTATCTTTTTTATCAGTCGTGACTTTGATTTTCATATCTTAAATTTTCTCAATTTTTTAGTAGTAAGCTATTCTGTTTTTAATTGGGTTTTTTTCCTGTAAATGGATTGTTTGAACAAATAAATAAATAAATAAATTATTGCAACTTTGCGATAACAGACGCGGAGTATAGTATAGTAATAAATAAATAAAAGTAAAAATTGTTTATTTTTGACAACTAAAGGATCCACAGTGTGTTAGTAAAGGCCCCCATTCACTAGCAGTCCATCAGTCCAAATGTCCTGCGGCCAGGCCAAAATCTCACCGTATGTGGGAGAACTTGGAAGGACTCATGGACTCAAGGAACCAACTTGGATTTCCAATCAAATCAAAGCCCATGGTCTCAGGCCATAGGGCAATTTTTTTGGCTCGATCGTGTATGTCGAATAGTAGGCCAAGTTTGGACAACCCATAAAATGGACTAGTCGTGTGTGTTGAAGCCTCAGTCCAAACAATGTGGCAGTCTTGCTTCACACGCTGACCTGTGACAAGCTTATTGACTGTTTCTGTGATTATTTTATTTAATCGAAAAATTAACATAATAGATAGTGGTGGCCATGATTGTGATTTGGAAGTCATCGAATAATATAGGTCACATGAATGTATAATATATTATTTGACCCAAAGCCTGTAACCGCTTGCTAAGTACCGCAAAGTAGTGGTCAATTTTTCGTTAGGAGTGATAGTTAGTCTCATATTTTTATCCTTTTGTTTGATAAATGAGGTGACCAACTGTGGCAACGTGTTATATGTCGTATCATCTATTCTGAAATAATTTTGCCAATCAAAAGGCACAAGTGTGAGTTATTTTACCAAATTTACGTGGCTCATTTGTTTCGGTTTGGCAAGTCATCCTTTTTGCCACTTCCTTTTTGGTTTTCGTTTCTTTATGTAGATGCAAGTTGCAATTGCAAAAAACTCCTCCATATACTTTGGATCCATGAATAGATTAAAAATAATTTTTTATTCAAATTTATCTTTATTATTTTTTAAATTAATGACAGAAAATGGAATGGATTGACTGGATCGAGGCTCTATTGTGAGTGGCGAGCTAAATTGGACTTAAACCAAACGGACTCAAGCCAAATGGACTCAGGCCATTTGGACTGTTCGTGAATGGGGGCCTTAAAGCTTATAGTGGGTTATTATCAATAAAAATACAAAGAACTTTAAATATAAACATAAAAGACACAGATAAGTCTACTTCACTGTGCTGAGGGTGATTAAGGAAACGAGCTGGTTTCCGTACAAGGCACCTCCATGGTGATGAAGTGAACCTATCAGCTATATTTTTAGGATGTGTTTGGGAGTGTCCCGTGTTCTATCGATCAGGGATATAGATTTTTTTTTGCAAATGACGGTTGCAGAGCCATCATTTTGGTACTCCACAAACATCCCTAACGCACTGCAGAAGCGGGCCAATCCCATCATCATTCTGAAGATATTATTGTATTGAAATCGGAAGGTATCTAACGATCTTTTGGCATATCTGACTCAAAGGTTCCCCATGTACAAGCTATGGCAATATCATTAGAAAAATGTATTACCTCTGACTGCCAAAGCCCTGCGCTTCCTTTCAATATCAGCATCGTCTTTAAGGTCGTTGGCAATGATATGCCCAATAGTATTTTAAGCACTCAAATTATACCCACGTAGGCATTGATAGGACAACAATTGTGCTCGGTCGGTGCCCACGAGACACGCGGTTACGCGGCGACAGGTTCAGTTGCAGTGTGCAAGTAGAACGCACTCACATTTGATGGTGGTTAGCGTCCTTGCGAAAAGGATGTAGCTATATTTAGACAGATCCTGCGTATTGTTATGGATGCCATATTGTGTCTATTAAAAAACTGTTTTTCTTTTCTTGGATTCCACGAAACCCCTAGCGACCTCATCACACAATGTCCTCAGCCTGGTCAAGGGAGCTTCTTGAATTTAATTTTTTTGCTCTCCAAACATAATTCAATTCTTAAGCTTCAATTAGAACACTTAAAAAGGGACAAGTATCATATTTATCAAAGACAACACAGAATGAAATTATTGACATAATAGCAAAAACAGTAAGAAATAGCATTCTAAATGACATCAAAGAAGCCAAATAATGCACAATAATGTTCGACTGCACTACAGATATCTCGCATAAAAAACAAATGAGAAAGGTCATTCGCTATGTAAAAAAAAAAACTGGCGATGTGTGTGAAATAAAAAAAATCATTGATATCATAGAAGCTGCTGGAAAGACAGGAGAGTACATTTGTCAGCAGATTGTGGAAAAATTGACAGTTGATGGTTTAGATATTAGACAATGTTGTGGCCAATCTTATGATAATGGGTCCAATATGACTGGCATCTGTAACGAAATGCAAGCCAGGATTGCAGAAAAGAATGAGCTGGCCGAGTTTGAACCGTGTTTGGCTCTCTCCGTAAATTTTGTCGATATCCATATTTCCTCATCATGCCCGAAAGCAATAAACCTATTTGGAGTAATTCAAAGAGTAGATTGCTTTATTGTCGGTTCCAATACTCGGTGGGATGCTATGCAAAAATATGTTAAAACCAATTCAAAAGGAAGCAATCAGACAAGATGGTCAGCGAAACATGAAAGACGCTTTAAATAATTTGCCAGAAGTGGTGGAGTCCTTGAAGGAAGTTGAGCAAACTTCGCATTCTTCGGAAGCAAAGTATGAGGCAAGTCATCTCTTAAATGCTTTAAAGAATGTGAACTTGACGATTTGGGCAAATATTCTTCGCGAAATCAATCGAGTAAATATTTGAATTCAAAAGGAAGATATAATTCTTGCGCGTTCCGTCTCTTTAATGTATGACCTGATGAAAACTTTGCAAGAAATGAGAGAAAATTCAATTGAATATTGGATAGTAAAAGAAGTTGTCGGAAAAATTGGCGTTGAATCTATTCTGCCAAACAAATGAATTCCGATGTGCGAAAAACAATTTGATTAGATGTGTGGTGACGAACCACAAAGACTTCAACCTGTTCAACTCTTTGCTGGTACTTGATCGAATCATGGTACTTGATCGAATCTTATCAGAAATAAAAAAGGATTGATAGTGCTACCACGATGAATTTGAAATTTGCATTTCTCAATGACTCTGAAGTCTTGAATATTTCAACTCAAGCACTGCTGAAGCATAAAGCAGATCTTGTATGATAATATGAGCAAAATTTAAACACAGTTAAATTCTGCCAGGAACTCTGCGTTTTTAAAGAGCAAACTCCACTTTTATTTGGAGATATAAAAAATGCTAGGGCTTTCAATCTCTTGCAAAAGATCTATACGCATGATTTGCAGGATGCCTCTCTTAATGTTTGTATTGCTCTGCGAGTTTACTCTACGCTTCTCTTTCAATCTTCAAGCTGCGAATGAAGTTTTAGCAAACTAAAACTTATTAAAAATTGTAGATATTGTAGAAATTATAGATAGTAGATGAGCCAGGAACGTTTATAGAGTCTCACAATATTAGCAATAGAAAATCAAACTGCTCATGAGATTAATTATGACAAGGCCATAGATTTGTTTGCAGAATAAAAAGCTCGAAGAGTCAAATTGTAATTTCAATGTGCAACACTAAGAAAAGAGAGATTTAAGGAAATGAAATAAGCGTATACATATACGAAATTTAGTGAAACAGTTTTACTACAAAGTTAAAATCTATAATTTGAACAAATCGAGAGAATTACTACCTCAGATATTCCCTTTGGTGTCTCCGATACCGAGGATCTACGAGTTTTTGGTTACAACCTGTCAAATGGCCTATTATATCTATCTCTATCTTCCTGTCAAATTTACCCATAGTGCCCATAGTTTTCTTACACTAATAACGCTCTGATTGAGGCCGATTGCTTCACTACTCACTGCTATTCTCATTTCCTGATATCTTTCTCTTTTGAGGTTTAACATAACAATTACTTTTAGCGTCACGTTTTATTTATGACCCTATCGCTTCCTATCCTAATTAAAATATACATACATATGTCACGACACGTTCATAAATATTTGGAAAAAATACAGGCTTAACAGAGAAAGAGCAGCGCTAGACCGGTCGTTGCAGCGTTCTATGGGGGAGGCTCATGTCCATCAGTACGCTGAAATGATAATGATGATAATGGTAAAAATATTGTTTAATTTTTGCCCCGCCTCGAAAAAAATCAGGATCCGGGGCTGTGCGTGCTATACAATTCAAAGCGTAAGGCCAATGACAAACACGGTGGTTCCAGCGAAGCGTTTCCGGAGAGGAAAACTGAGTCGGTTTGGTCGTGCGTTCATTTAGCATTGTGATGACACACACCGCGGGTTCGACGCCTCTCGGTTTTGTAGGGCAAAACTAAATCAACTCGGTTTTCTTCTCAGGGAAACGCTTCAATGGAATCGCTGTGTTTATCATTGGCCTAATTCATAAATGTTTGCCATTGCAATTGAAGGCTCGTGAGTGGGCGAGGCCGCTTTGTCTTAACTGCTTCGTTCAATGTATCCAGAAATGCTGCACAATACCCCTTGATAATCGTATTTCCTTTCTCCAAATGGTCAATGAGCACCATGTCTTACGAATCCCAAAAAAATGTTGCCATAACTTTTTCAGCCTTTTGCGCCTTTCTCGGAACTATTTCGCCCGCTTAAGCCCAATGATGGACTGTTACTTCACCTCTGGCCCGTAGTCTTGAATCAAAATTTTGTCAATTGTGATATATTGTCGCAAAAAGTCTCTTGAATTGCGCGTGAACATGCCTTCACACTCCTGCAAAACATTCATGCGAATGCGGTTTTGATCGATTACCCATACTGCCAAGAGAGCCCAGTAGCTCTGCTCGCTAAAGGCTGGTACTGAGTTCGAGTTCACGTGAAATTTTGACATGTTTCCATTATCTGGTCATTCTTTCGAGCGAAAATTTTGACAATTGAGAAAAGCAGAGACAATGCTCATTTCTGACGGATAAAATGTCATGAATTTCACTTTTCGATTGATTTTCTTATTGGAAAGACATTTTCACTGCTCCATTTTCAAATTGAAACACCAAATGTCACTTTTCCGCTCGAAAGAATGAACTGCACAAACTAAATTGGCGTGAAATGATTCGAGACATGTTTCAGTGCCATCGACGTTTTCAACGCGAAAGCAACTTCAAAGCAACTTTTCATGCTAAGAACACAGTACCAAACTTGCTTATTTTCAAGCTAAATTTTCGCCGAAACAGATTTCACGTGAAATTTTGTATGAAAATTTCACGTGAAATCGAACTCAGTACTATGCTTAATACAGAAAATGAGAGCCAGTGTCAGTGAAGTCAGTGAAGTATCGCTCTGATCCTCAAGCTCTTTGAACTTCAAACCTGCAGCACCATTTGCTTAATGTTGGTTGAAGAGGCAGAAATATGGATAGCTTTCAGACCCAAATAAAAGAAATATCAATACTAGGCCTCAAAATATTTCAAACTTTCAGTTCTTGGTTGACGAATTTCTTTTTTCGTATGGTAACATTAATTTTCGATGCAACAGTGGCAGTCATGATTTTCTTTTAGCTTTTGATCATAACCACTTGAAAGTTGTTGATTCTTTCATTAACCAAAGATAAGGCAACCCGATATTTTTCCAGAATAGTATCGTCAGTTCCTATAAACGATACAGTTTATCAAATATATTATACTCTTACTAAAAATTACCCTTGCAAGCTCAAAGTTAACCTTCGGAAGGTAACAGGAGTGACACGTCACACCATCCAGCGACATAATGGCTAATATCTTCTAAACTATTTTCTTTCTCGCTCTGGCATTTCACGTATTCTCATGTTACTACGTATGGGCTCAGCTACTGCTGCGCTGTGGCAGCGGCGAGACGTGGATTAGATATTACAGGTATGAGTGGGGTGATGATTCACCCCTATTACTGTTTACGTATGTAGTTTTTGGACTAATTACATTTTTTATTTTTGTGTTTTTCAGCACAAAACGGCTTTTATAAAGAAAAAGAACTTGAAGAGCTTATAAATATTGTGGCGGATGATTTGTCTGATACGGATGACCCTTTACAGTTAGAAGAATCTTCAGAAAGTGAAGATAATTGCTTCGTGCAGTCTGAAGTGGATGGTGTCATTTCTGGTGATGATGAAGACGACATTCCGTTATCGCAGTTACGGGGTAATATCTTGCGAAGTAAAAACAAGCATCTATGGTCAACAGAGCCACCTTCATGCAGCAGGACACTTCTACGTAATATTGTAAACATACAACAAAGAACGTACAATTTTGAATCAGAGAGAGAAGTATTCATTTCATTGTTATTGAGACCCTTGAAAATAACGGTAGCCTACACAAACCAGAAAATTGAGAAACGAGCAAGTAAGTACAAAAATCAGCGTTTTGTACACAAAACAGATGTTATTGAAATGGAGGCTTTTATTGGCATGTTATTATTTGGTGCCATAAACAAAGACAATAGAAAAAGTGTACCTGACCTGTGGTCTCCCTTCAGCACATCACTTTATAATTCTATTATGTGCGACAGTCGTTTCCGATTTTTGATATTATGCCTAAGATTCGATGACAAGGATATTCGTGACAGGGAAGACAAATTTGCTCCTGTTCGCACGAATTGGAATATTTTCATAGATAAGTGCAGAATTTCATACGAACCTCACATTCATGTAACAATATACGAACAACTTCTTGGTTTTCGCGGCAAGTGCCCATTTAGAGTCTACATTCAATCAAAACCCGACAAATATGGAATCAAAGTAGTTGCTGTTTGCATGTTTGATGCCATCCCATATATAGGCAAAGGTACCGAGACAAAGACTGCAGCAGATTACGTCCTAAAATAAGTTGAAAGTTTCAAAGGATCTGGCCAAAACGTTACTTATGATAATTGGTTTTCGTCTGTGCCGCTTGCTGATACATTGATAAAAGATTACAATCTAACATCAATTGGATCTTTGCGTAAAAATAAGCGTGAGATACCACAGAATTTCTTGCCAACCAAAACAAAGCAACTCATGACATCCCAGTTTGCATTCGATCGAGAGAAAACACTTGTGCCGGTACTCCTAAAGCCAAAAAATCTGACATATTGTTGTCGACCATGCATAGTAATAAAGACGTGAATCTTCAATCAAATAATCCTATAATAATAGACGATTATAATGCAACAAAGGGAGGTGTCGACACGTTTGACAAAATGATGCATAGTTATTCAACTGCTAGGGGTACTCGACGCTAGCCTCTTCGCTTCTTTTTTGGCATGTTAGATCAAGCTGGCATTAACTCAGTGATCCTTTGTTTACATGCTAAACAACCTAATAAACCTGCTAATAAATACAGAAGCACTTTTTTGAGAAACCTTTTAGTACAATTGGACGAACCTTATATGAACCGTCGCTTAGCAACTAACTTACCGCGCGAGGTGAGTGCAAATATACGTGCGATTCTAAATGTACCTGAGGAGCAAATTACAGGAGAACCACCTACTTAATTACAGAAACAAGCAAGATGTGCACTATGCCCTCAAAAAAATTACAAAAAAGTCAAAATTACCTGCATAAAATGCCATCAGCCTGCATGTCCTCAACACAGACAAGAAACTTGTCTAAATTGTGTTTAATTCATTATTTTTCTTATATATTTTTATTATTTTTGCCAAAAACTGATTGCAATGTAAAATTTAGTGACACTAAGAATAATTAAAAGTAAGTTTCTAATTAAATCTGGTTTTACTTACCTATAAACTTAACTTATAGTAACAGGGGTGACTCATCACCGCTGTTACTATTTGAGCATGCAAAAATCATGTTACCTTTCGAAGGTTCAAATAATGCAACCTCCTTCCGCATTTACTTAAGTATTTCTTAAAGTAGATATTCAAAACTTGCTTGCCCTTCAAGAAACTTTTTCACTTCAAGTATATGCTAAATAACATCATCTTTTCATTAAGACTCTATCCTGAATAGCGCTGCCAGGCATTCAATTTTGTGAACCAGAAAAAATAAATATATATATTTCTCGACAGCTAGCAATCCAAATAGTAAATATGCAAAGCCAAAACTAGATTTCATTTTCAGCTGGATAAACGACCATCAATAATTCCATCCTTCAAGATCTTTCCGAAGAAGTCTTATGACCTATCTCTACAACCAAGTTCTCATTTTGCCTCTTTATTGCGGTTCGGAAAATTTAACCTCGAAACTTAGCCTTGGAACTTTGACACGCACCAAAAATGATATACTAAATATGCGAAAACTTTAATTACCTTAGGGTGTAATAACTAGCTAATCACAACGGAATGCGTCCGGGGTTGAACTTCAGCAGAAACGATTTACTCTTCGGTCGAACTATGTCTAAAATTCTGGCAATGACGCAGAGTACGATGGTGACTGCGATGACAATGATGGTTAGATGACTGTTGCTTTTCTTAATCTTCCTTCTGTATCAGTATCTTTTGTGTCGTTAACGTTGCCCCTGCTGAAAGATATCAGTGAAAGAGACGGGAGTTAATGCTGTAGTACTGGTATATATTTGCTAGATGTAGTTTTGGGTATGTGCATGAATGGATTATAATGTAATAGTTGGTTCTCGAGTGATGTCACTTCCTCTAGAAACTTTATTGTCCATAGTCATAACTTTATGCAATGTATGCCAATAGCCCGCTAGGAGAGCATTAGTCAAAGGACATGGTATTTATGGTTTGCAAAAGAGTTCCCCCCTGAACGTCATCTTTTAATCCTTCAAGCTTTTCAGGAATGTTATACAAAGTTTGGAAAGTGTAAGGTCATAAAATGAAAATCTCCTTGATGCCTGTAATCCAGGAGAAATTTAATCCTGAAATTAGGATAAGGAATCAGTCGCACAGCGATTTGGGCTGAACACATAAGATACTTCCGTTTTCCGGAAACTATTCATGGCTTTATGTAGTTCGTGTGGGCAGTGAAAAGCGTTCAGGACGTGCCTTTTGTAGAGGAATTCCTGCTTAAATTGACTAGACATAATAGCTTTTAAGCGTATGGCTATGAAGAATGAACACAATTGCGTCAAAGATATGTAAACTATCAATGAGGATTTCAGTTTTAATCATACTTGAATGATCTACGCTTCATCCAACAACATCCAACGCTTCATTCCAGTTTTAATCATACTTGAATAATCTACGCTTCATCCAACAATGGATGATTCGAAATATCTTCGATGTAACGCAAAAAAACTGCTTCGAGCTCTTTAACTATTGAACCTTAATAGCCTGCGATATCAGTAAAAGTAAGAACTAAGACAACGCAAGTGAGCTTAGATGATTGAGCAAATAGAGTTTTATTTAGAACTGTGTATTTTTTGTTCGAATTTCAGCGCAGACGCTGGATTATGATTGCAAAAGTGAGCTCTTATAGCTTTGAGTGGACAGTTTTATCAAGAAATAACAGATAAGTTATAATCAGAAACAATTGACGCACATTCAGATAGAAATAATATATCTGAATGTGCGACAAATATTTTAAAGCTTCCAAAAAGTTATATCTCACAGCTTCGCATGACGAAAGAATTCTGCTTGCAAAACTTGCTCGAACAATCAGACATTCAGAGTGCAAAAGTCTAGCCTCCTACAAAAATCCTTCTTCAGTTTGAATTTATCTCTCACCATTGTGATCTTTTTATGACTCATCTTCATCCAGTTGATTGCATTACCAAGATATTCATTAAAAGCTCCTTGCTCCCTAGAAAAACTAATAACCGCTGAGGTCGAGGTCGAATTTTCTAATTATTTATCTCGGAGCAGCGGTTGATGGAGCTGTCTCGACTTCAGTTTGAAATGAAATGAACATTTTCGCCGACTACCACTAAATTGGCTCCCTGTCACGTTAAAAAGTCGCTGTAAACGTAAAACTTCGCCAACCGTACGATAATTAGAAGCAAAACTGAGCATCAGCAACGCTTTTGTGACATTGTTATTCATTTTCGCTGATTCATAGAATAAAATCAGCAGTATTGCCACGTTGGGCGCTTTTTGGTTAGGATGTTGTCCTATCCCCTTTTATCGCATTATTGTCGCTGAGTTAGTTGTTTTATAAAAGGCTAATTGAATTTTACGTTTTTCGAAAATTTTCAAGACGACGATGATGCGGCGTTGATGATGATTTCTTCAGAAAATTTACGGTATGTTAAAAATGAGTTGCCAGGACAGAACTTGAGTTAGGATAAGGATGTTGGATGTGGTGAAAGTAAGGAAGACTAATTGATAGAATATACTATTATTTGATGATGGTAGTAAAGTTTTTATCAAGAAATCATTAGACAAGGCAAAGTAAAAGAACATTCTCGAGCTGATGAGGTTTAACAAGGAAATAATATTTTTCTAATGGTGAATATCGAAAAAAATGATGGGACCTTCTTCAGCATTTATTTAATTTTATTCACGTCGAAGATACCAACTCAAAATGGTTTTTCTTAAGTCAGTGGTAAAAACATGAGTAACGTGAATTCATATCCCGAAATTTGGCACTAATTTGTCGCCACAGACCTTCGAAAATAAGTGCCATTCTGGCGACTCAATAGCTGCATTTCCTTCGAATTTTATTTGCATTGCTAATTGTTTTTATGAGTTCCTGCGCTTCTAAACTGTACTAGCGTTAGATAGAGTGCGTATCAAAGAAAATTCCTGATGATAGTTACATTTTTCAACATATTGACTCTTATCAATGGAAACATCCAAAAAAGAATATCACACTCTCTCATTTTTCTTTCCTTAATTCCTATCTCATTAGAATCATCCGAATACAAAATACCTGCCTTCCTACGTTGAATCATAAGAGCCACACAAAATCACCCACTCTACATCCGAAAGTCCTTGGCAATTCATTTCAGTGAACGCAATATCTTTTCGATTTCCCTGAGAGCATATTTGCCAAATGGAATTCCATCGCTTTCTCATCTCATTCAATCTGCTCATAACCTACAATCCTAATCCGAAATTGTTTCTATAGCATTCACATTTTTCAAATTCCCTCGCAAACCATGATACAAAGCAAAAACAAACGAGCAGAGTGTGTGTACGTATGTGGATTTGTTCGTTCCGGTGTTTACGGGGGAGAACTGCTTCTGCTGGAGTCTGATAAATGCCACTTGGGGACACCCAGATGTGCTTAAATATATTATTGTCGTTCGTGGTGGCTGGTTCGCTTGTTTGTTTGCTTGGTTGCCTCGTACGTTCTCATCAGATATGTGAAAACAAATTTCCTTCCAATTACAATAAATGACAAATGAACGAATGGCATCGTATGCTCCTATAGTTGTTCGTATAGCTCTTACTGGAATAGATGTCTTGGTCGGCGGAACAATATGGCAGAGCTAGACGGCATAAGAACCGGAAAAGGTGTTTTTTTGATCTGTTTCATATTAGTTATGGGCTACAATTATGTAGCATGGCGTCTATAACTCACACAGATGAGCAGTCCACATGTGGCCAAAATCAAGAAGAAAATCCAGATATGATGAGAATATATATCCGTGCTATAAAATGATGTTTGAGTACGTCTTCAAATAAAAACCTTTGTAATTTCAGGCACTTTGGCCGAATAGACATGAACGACTCGATTCGTCCACGCAAGCAGTTGATGCAATAAAACCAAAGTTCTATTTCACAATTTCGCCACGGGCATTCAGTTTAAGGTTAGCCGTGCCCTTCCGCACGTACAAACTGCGTACGACTGACATATTATCTAGTCACAGAAATAAAGAAACTGTCATAATCTTACACTCGCTCCAGAAATTCCTCCGAGAAAAACTCACTCACATATTCTCTTTCATGATTTATTGCCACGAAACTAGAAATGATACCACTGAGCTACTTAATTCTATTCCACCCGAAATCGGATACGTTGCCATCATCCTCATCGTCAGTAGGATAAGTGTCGCTGTCATCACCACTAAAAGTCAACTATGCTAGGACAAAGTAGGTAATCCGAGCCAGGATACTAACAAACATCATCTAGAATACACGCTCCTCCCGAAAAAGACCACATATGGACATTGGCTTAAACACGTTGTGCTTTAGCGGCTTATATGGTTCACTTGATCCTTATTGGATTTTTTCCGCTTTTTTCCCGGAGACAAAACCGACCATATATCAAATGCGGTAGTAGGTCGTTTTCGTCGTCATCGGTAGCTCGAAAATGATTTATTTTAATTACAACGAATACGATGTGTGATGATGGTTTCAATTGTGGCTAACTAGCATGGACCGCCTGTGGAGAAACCAGTGAATGTACCATCAGTGTAATTTAACCGCTGTGCAATGGGATTTTTTTGGCTGTTGCGCTTGGGAGCGTCAGAGGTTTATGCGACTGGCAATGCGAACGGGCGGAGAGTTGATGGTGCTTAGTGAATTTGAATCGGGAGTGAAAAATCCTGAACAAATCAGTAGAAAATCCTTAAACAAATCAGTAGGTTTTTTAATGAAGTTTGATAAGAAATTTGACAATTCGTTAAAAAATTGTGTCTTTTCTAGCATCTGAACTAAATCTATTTCAATTTGAACTTAACAGACGCTGAGAAGATTCATTAATGAACTTAATGCTTAATGAACTTTAAAAATGTCTCAAACAGTGTTCGCATTTTGAAAGTATTATTTGGGTCAACAAAATATTATTTTGATATTTTACCTTTATTTATCGCTGTCTTTTTTTTCATCATATATATATATATATATATATATGTATATATATATATATATATATATATTTATATATATATATATATATATATATATATATATATATATACATATATAGATATATATATATATTTATATATATATATATATATATATATATATATATATATATATATAAATATATATATATGTATATATATATATATATATATATATATATATATGTATATATATATATATATATATATATATATAGCAGCAAAATGGTTAAGAGAGACAATCTCTGGAGTGGCCGATCTGATTGAGCTGAAAATTTCGGAGGACATACATGTATATAACAAGTAGGTCCATGATTTGCTAGAATTCAGATATCTTAAATTTTTTGGCGGCGGCGGGCATTTTAGTGAATTTTCAGGTACTCCTATATTTCCAAGCAGTGTAAATTTTTGTTAAAAAAAGTACTAAGAATGAAAACTTATTATGTTTTTAGTTTGCTTATGATAAAGAAATGGAAATTTTGAGCCTTGTGTAGGCGCTGAGTGCCTAAAAGTAGGCAAGGATTTTTTTTCAAATTTCGATTTGTCATAACTTCTACGAAAAACAATGGATTATCGAGAAATTTGCAGAGCGTATTAATGTAGACTAGAATTTAACACAATTTCAAGACTGTGCGGGCAACTCTGTAGCTACAGCAGAATCCTGAACAAAAATCCTTCAAATCATCGACCTTCCTGAAAAGATTTTGATTTTTGAAAATTAATTCAAATTATTGATAAATTTTGAGTTTCATCCACCAAGTCAAATAAAATATTTCAAAATCCCGCGATAAACAAGAACGGCAACCCGTGATCAAATTACCTTTATTTTCAGAACTCAAAATTTCTGTTCACGAGAACTGACGATCGGATAATGCGATCAACATGAAATTTACAGGACATGTTGGAATTAGCCAGGACCAGGTCTGACAGAAGTGATTTTGAAAAACAAGCAACACTGTGGCAGTGGTGCCATTTGGAAAAATCGCTGAAAAAAAAAACTGGTTTTTGGCCTATAGCTTCCGATTTAGCCACCAGATTTTAACAAAATTCACGCAGTAGGTGAACCTTATATAATAGACAGACGACACAAGTTCATTATCATTTCGAGCCCAATGATCATTATCCATTACGTGTGTCATGGTTAATCATCATTTATAACATCATCAATGAGGTTCTACGAATTATCATTTGGAAGCTAATGCTCATTTGCTCTTATCGATTGTCGTACCATCTACGGAGAAGATTATGAAATTTACTGGGGAAATTCGGGAAATTCCATTTGAAATAATGTAGTTTCTAACTGTCAAAAACATAAACATATTATTTCGAATATATTACAATATGGCATGCAAATGTTTCATTTTTTGCACATTTCTTCGTATCCTCTTCTTCAATACCTGAACATTTTATATTTTCTTCCTTATCGTGATTAAACTTTTTTTTGTGTAAAATTTCCATAATTTTACACAAAAGCTCATTCGCAGTAAAAATTGTACTAATTTCTGATTTGTTAATGTGTCTCGATAAACAATAACTGTCAAAATAATACCATATAAATTCAAACAACCTACAGCTGTTAAACAACCTCATTCAAATAACCGTGTGTCACTCTCCAAACAAATTATCATTAGCGTTCAATGATCATTGTGTTAATGATAATTAACTTATGTCGTCTGTCTTTAGTCTTACTTAAAGATAGATTTCATATAAATTTGGTTGAAAAATTAGTATAAAACGCCAGCTACGGCAATTTATGCCTCCTAAATATTGTAAATTTGCACAGGAAAATAAAGATTATTTCGCTATTACTTCCGATGCAGTAACGAAATCAAAACGAAATTCATGTGATAAGTATATCTTGTAGGAATTTCGTTGAAAAATCGTGAAAGGGTTGTCAGCTATGATAAATTTGGTAATTTATTGACATTTCTTTATCGAGCGATGTTGTCATCAAATTTCCAAATGGGAATCATCCTGCAATGACAATTAGCAACAAATATTTACGTTTCAAAAATTTAAAAAGTTTGGACGACTCCTATAACTTACAGCGCAGCCATTCAATCGAAACGAAATTCATAGGGCGGGTTTAACACAACGTGAAGCAGCTATGGTGCTACCACATGATTGCCAGCACCAGACAGTTTCGTAAATATTGCACCAACAGATGCTTCCATTTTCTATTCATAAGCAAAGCATTTACAATAAAATAAGCAACCGATATTTAAATTTTCCGAGTTTTGGAAATTTTTCGGATGGCAGCCCCAGACATAGTTTAATAGCTGAAACTTTCGATGACATCCTCGGATGAAAATGAAATTCAAAGGATAGGTTGATTAAGCACGAGCATGTCATGGTAAATTTATTGCTGCTGTGTTGGACAAATGTTGCCAGCACTGAGCATTTTCATCATTTGTGTTATAGAAAATGCTGTCAGAAAATGGTATTTGTTCCTTTGAGTAAGAAATGGTTGATACGATACTACAAAGAAGTGTATAACGTCTTCACACATTTTTAAATCCCTCAAAGATAGCTTCTTCGAAAATTAGTTTTCTAGCGGTTCTGATACGCTAGACTTTTTTTCGGTTTCAAACTCTTCAAAGCCATCTTTTAGAGTATCATTAAAAAATATAAAAAATACCAGAATTTATAAGTATTTGCATAGTGATGGTGGCGGGAAAGTCATTTGTAAAAAAATATATTAGCTCTAAAAAATACGAACGGTTCTAACATAATTTATATATGTATACTTTTGTTTATTAAATCATTTTTGAATTTATGATTTGAATTTGTTTGTTAAGAATTTGATTCACATGAGTAATATAGGTCCTTAATATTTCGATGCTGTAGGCATTCAAAACAATTTTTTTCCCAATGGTTTACCAAGTTTTAATTCTTTTTTTCTACAAAACTGCGAAATATTAGATGTTTTATAGCATGTGGCCAAAGTTAACAAAAATCTGCTTACGATTTCAAAGTAGTTGGCTGCGTTATGCAGCCTATCCTGCTAAAAATTCTGGCAGGTTCAAAACTCAAATTTTTCTTTGGTTTTCAAACAAAATGTTTTTTCAATTCGATTCTATTCTCTGGAATTATAAGAAAAACCTATAGGACAACGTATAACCTTTCCCTGATGTTAACATGTAATTTGAGAGAAACCATAAACATTTTTGAAAACTGCTCTTATAATCCCAACCTTACACCCATGTCTCCTGCAGCTACTTTTTCTCCAACTTCACCCGCAAACATTCCTATCCCGGCATATAACCGACTGTCACACAGACTGGACTTTAAGGAAATTTTCGTCACAACTAATTGGTATGTCATGCAGATGTAAAAGTGGATTTGTTCAACATTTGTCACAAATTTCTGATCGTTCCTCATCGTAGTTTGTCATTTTGGCCTATTGGTTTGAGATTGGGCTCACCAGCATATCACCATCAGGGTTTGTGATTTGTTAGTGAAATTCATTTTTCATATCCTACACTCAGTGATACAGCAACGATTTTAGGAAGTAGTTAGTCGGTGCAATTAGTTGCACTTGAATTTCAGATACATGCGATGTGGTAACAGTATGATTGCGGTATAATGGGGTAGTTTTTTCAGAGTTTTATGATTCCTGATGTGTGTGATTAACGTGATTTATGTGACAAGAACTTACACATATGCGATAGAGAGGTAGAAAGTTGTGGTTTATTTTAGGAGGACGTATGATTAGAGATGGATGCTGATGATAATGAGCAGATGTGAAGCTGGTGCGCATTTGACGTTATTTAAGAAAAAAACGAGCATAAGAACTAATTGGACGGGGTCGCAAAATTTGTTTCATATTTGCTAAGTACACTGGTTCACATTATAGATTATAAGTACGCAGTAGAGCTTAATGCTTTCAATTATGCTTCCTGGATGCGGAAAGTTAAAACAAACTCAAAAACAAAAAAAAGCGAAAAAATTACCTCGGTTTTACTATTTTCACATATTTACTTTCTGTCAAGACAGATGAAAACCATGCAGTTTCATTACTATTTTAGGGCACATAAGCGCACTGCAGTCTTTTTTTTTTTAAAAAAATATGAGACCGATAAACCTATTAAAGCTCGTTTTGTTATTCCTGCAGTTCTACACACGTCGTCGAATTCAGACCTATCAAACTTAAATAACTTGGCTAAAATCAAGCAACATCGGTATTCCTGCTCTCAAACAACTACAAAGTGTCCTAGAAAAAGTTTTGAAGCTGGCGTTACTTTCTCTCAATATAATTTATCAGCGATATCTTTAAACTGTGAGATAGTGATCTACTGCCCACGGGCTCGAAACTCGCTGCATGCTCATGGTTGTATTTGTTTGTCTTGAAGACGGATATTGGGCATAATACCAGTCCTCCATTAAGTAAATATCACATTATGACTTTGGCGGTGTCCGGGTGTAAAGCCAGCGATTTAGAAATTAAAAGTGCAATGCAAATATCATTAAATCAAACGGAAACGCAGTATGCAATCTAACTGGACATAATGCTATGTGGATATCGCACTGTACTGTGAGTATTATACGGCACAATAAAAGTTTGATATGCACTGTGGGCCATGAGCTATTTTTCCCATCTGTACTAGTGAGCAAGGCTCTTTGCTTGTCATAGGTCACTAGAAGAATCCTATAAAAGCGCCGTAAGCATCGGAAAGACATTCACTGTCTCAATTGTCCACTTGGAGGAACATAAAATGTCAAAAGAAAGCAGAAACCGACTAAAGCGAGACTGACTAATAAGTGATGTAGGAACCAAGATTTGTTTCTTGAGTCTAATCTCAATTTTTCAACCAACAGATTTAAGCAAACGTCTGTCAATAGAATATTTCACTGTAACTGCCTGCTGTAGTTCCCGGTACAATGACAGAAAGAGAGAGAGAGAGAAAGGTTCGAGTCGAGTGCTCAAACAGTACGGATGTTCGAATCTCGCCAGCAACGTGGTTGTATTTGTTCGTCTTGAGTTTTCTCAACAGCCGGCGACTGGGTATTATACCAGCGGTCCATTATTTAAGTGTCACATTAGCTTTAGTGGTTACTAGGCATAATAGCACTAGCGCTTCATAAAATTTATAAAAAAATGTTGCGCTTAAAGAAAAAAAATGGAATAATTGATATCAGCTTCCCCCTTATGTGTCTCCTTACCGCCATAGCTAAGCATTCGCTTCAAAAACTAATCTCCTGAGTTTTGGCTTTGTAAAAAAAATTACTTATCTGAGGTCAAAAATATTGCTTTGCCACGTGATCAATATTTTTCCTTACTTTTTCTTTATTTTTTTTTACTTCCTTCAAAGTAATCCGCGCTTGTGATATGAAAGGAAGGAGAATTTTCGCGGGCTAACGACATGCGATGTTTTCAAGCGCTCCCCCATCTAAGTGTTAGCCGCGCCCAACACTGCTTTACTTCGGTGATCGTACGAGAACCAATAGATGCCAGTGTGTCTTTGATTTATATACAGCAAGATTTTCTTGAAACTATACCAAATTTTACTCAAGGCAAGTAAAATATCAGTTCTTTAAAATGAATAAAATCTTTTCTTTTGACTGAGTAAATATTTCTTTGACGCACAATCGTTATCAATTTTCTTCGATAATGTGTTCATTTTTCTTCAAAAAGTAGAAATATTTTTCTGAGTGTAAATATTTTTTTAATCTTTATAGCCATGAATATATTTTTAATTGGCATTCGAAAATACCTTTGGCATTTCTCGCCAAAATTTTCCTGCTATATCATCTTTTAATATTTTTAAATTTTCTTTCAATTAATTTTTAAATAAAGGTTAAGCATAATCTGTAAAATGAGAACGTGGCTCGCCACGGTGGCGGACGATGATACTGAAATCACCGAGTTCGAAAAAGAGCGCAAATACTTCGTGAAAAAAACAAAACAGTAGCTAGGAAAACTCTGCAAGAAGTTTAATGCAGATGCTCAAAAAAATTTCTTTCTGGAGCTTCGCCGAAAATGCAAACTTAAACTGCGTTGGTAAATAAACCACGGAATAAGAGGTCACCGCCCTTGAAATCGACGCGGATGAAACCGCAATTGAAGAGAAAGAGAATAAATCCATTAAAAAGCACTAACGAAGCCCAGAGTAATACCGTTGGTATTCGGAGCTCTCAATTAGCTCCTGAGTCAATTGATGACCCTTCAAATGCACCGAGTCAAGAAAAAGGATTAGCCTCAATTTTCTCTCACCATCGCCTATGCTTCCAAAAAATCAAAAGTTTCGGATTATGCATCAGTTCAATATCCAGAACGCTCTACGGTAGTTAAATCGACTAGTTCTCCGGCCACTTCACCTTCTCTCCAAACTCCACGAAGAACAGTTTCGATCCGAAGTCGAAGCCACTAACGAAATAAGTGACCGGATTGCTCCCATATTATGCGCTAAGCTGGAAGCTTTATGAAAGCTTAAGCTTCAAGAGCCGAGGATAATTAGCCTTAACATAATAACACTTTTTACTTGGAATCTTGGATCATAGCAGTGTCTTTTCGAAATTTCGAAAGCAAAATCTAAACTTTTTTTCACATACACACCACAAGCCCTTAGGAGCTCACACTTCTTACGACGAGAAAGATGTTTCTGCTGAGCTAAAAGAGCTCTTAGGAGAGCAAATTCTCAGCGTGAGGTCGTTTTTTGCTGTTTACTCGTGGAAAGAGGCAAGGAAATTGAAGATGTTTGTCATCAAATTTTCCTTTGTTCATGCAAAGGTTTTCCTTAGCAGCAAATGTTTACTGCACCAGCGGAGCCAATGAGACCACTTGGAAAACAAAATGTATTGCTGCGTTAAAAATGTATTGCTGCCAAAATAAAATGTATTGCTGCCGACGCCACGGACATGCCGCATCTAACGGCGGCCTTCGTACACGCTGTGTCAAGTGCGACAAAGTACAAGCAAGCAAAAAATGCGGTGAACCAAAGGAGTCTGAAACAGTTTACTGCGTAAACTGCAAAATGAATGACCACCCAGCAAGCTACAGGAGCTGCTGCAGGACCACCCAGCAAGCTACAAGACAAGAAAATAGAAGAGCGCCGTATTGCTGCCGAAGTAGAAAAAGCACGCAAAAGTAACTTCGTAGCAACAGTGGTACGCAACACTGTCGGACCTGGTGTAGCATGTGTCAACCACTTTGTGCCAGAAAATTAAAAAGTCGTTGCGAAAAAACCCGCTACTCTTCCAATTCAAGCAACTAGTTTGACTATGAATATGCCACAGCCTGCCGAAATTTTTTTGGGTTTAATCTTTTTGCCTTGGTGGATCAAATCAAGGATTTCATCCTAAATTTTAGGAAGCTCTCATATCAATCTGAGAAACGAGATGCCTTTACTTTGCTCACCATTCATCTAGTTGCTGATGCGTCCTCTTAAGTTCACAACTTTAAGTATCGTTACCTTAGCTCCCATCTACAAGAGGAACTTCATCCAGGATTATCTGTATCATGATATTCTTTTTTCAGCGGACACCAAGCTCAAGTCTCCCCATTGTGCTACCATGAATGACTACAAAATGATTTGTCAGTACAATTCTTAGAGCCCAAATTTCTCTAACCTGGCAACCACACTACTGGTTAAAGAGCGGATTAAAATTCAATGATTCTTGATCCTGGGCGTAAAAGCTTTGAAAGTGATCCGCATTAATTTTCAACCAGGGATTGACCAAATTGTATTTGTTGGCATATATAAATCACTCCTGGTTTCAATAATTCTGTCCTGACCCAGTTTCTCAATCGTATACTCCCGATGCATCTTCACTTAATTTGGCCATCATCGGGGATGATTTCAATGTTTGGTCGCAACAATGAGATAATTGCACTGACAATCTCTACGGCGAGACCATACGAGAATGATTAATGCAAAAAGCAGGCCTTAACAAACTTACTTTCCGTCGTTCTTCATCTATTATTAATTTTTCATGTGTTTCTGAGCCTGGTCGGCTCTTTTTCCTCAATACAGCACATATAAATGCAAATCACAAGACGCTGAATCTCATCATCAGTTGATCCAATTGTACAAACAATGTCAAACAATGTCTTCTTAATTGCTGACCCCAAACTATTCATCACCTACATTAAGATCAACTGGGAGCAATTCCTAACCGATATTGAAATTCAAGTTTGACACATCTTGAACACAAGAAATCGAAGTTGTTCTCGACAAGTTCAATCAAATCACGTTCTCAGTCATTGATAAAATCCGTAAACTTTGTTCTCCATGATTTACTGTAGGATTAGATTCATATCTCGCCAAAGTCTTTCAACGACGTATTACCCGAATCTACCACAGATATCTCAATGCAAAAACTAACAAATAAAGATACACTTCTGCGTTAATCAGATATCCTCATCATAGTCAAGACCAGAGCCCACGTCAGCAAGAAATTTGAAGAATGTCTTCCAAAAATAGTCTCTGTCATATATATGTTTGAGGAAATTAATAAAACTTCAGGCCGTATAGAATTAAGATGTAATTTCACTTCTAACGACAATTCACACTCTGATTATAAAGCGTCTGCAGATGCTATTGCTGCTCCCTTGCCTCTCATCTGGCATGGTGAGAGAAAAAAACTCTGATCTCAATTTCACCGCAGTCTCTAATTTTTGGCAAGAAAATCAATTGTTGACTTTTTATGGATTGTGTCCAACAAATCCTTCTTTCAATCCCCAAGACCATCGTAGATTCGTGAATAAAAAAATTCTTCTAATCCTGGAGTTTATCCTTCTTAAGGAGATAAAATATATAATTTTAACTTAAAAATACTCCTTACTTGTTTCTTTTAGCATCACTCAGATCTCTTCAACTCTGCATAAACATTAGCTATTTTCCCCACTGCTTTGAAACGTATGAAAAATTCTCTATTTCTAAAGCGTCATGATTCTGCGCTGTTTTCAACGGCCATTTTGATTTCTCTCCTCTCAAAGCTGGGGAGAGGGTCATTCAAAAATATATAAATCAAACTATAGATATTTACATCATACCCGAAAAACAATTCGGTTTAACAGAGGATGCCTTAATGGGCCTCTCTTGATGCACTCCTCAAACCGGTTACACAACAATCACCATTTCCACACTTGGTGTGCATCAGCAACGGAAGCGTTCATATACCGATTATGCATATGAATGTGTGCGTGTTGTTGTTTTCTCATTTCGACTTGAGTGTTTCATGAAAAATTCCTGGCCCGTGAATTATGTTTATAGTTGTGTTAGTGAGTTGCAGCTCGATCAATCAGTTTCAAACGTGACGCAAATTTCTCTCCAAAGGCATCACTTTTTGTAGAGAATTCCCATTGATTCTTCTGCCTCTTGCCCAGAAAACCGGTTTGAGGAGTGCATCAAGAATACAAGTGTGGAAAGGCCCAATGAGTCTGAAAAGCGCAGTTGAGGACAGAATCCAAAACAAAAGGGTTTTGGGTGCCTGTCTGATTAAACGCCTTCAACTCCGTTTGTATTGAAGTCCTCTTGTATAAAACGATCAATTTTTGCGAAATTCCATCTACAAGCCTCAAAGGTCCGAGGCAGAATCCGCTTTTGCATTACTTCAACCCGAATATGTTTGCTCACTTAACGGTTCCTACTTACTTCATAGTCTACCACAGCTTAAGGACTGGTAAAGCAATCCTCTTCCCGTTTTGTGCGCAGTATTTTCTTAACATATGTTGAGGCTATGCAGCAGTAATCTTCGTTTCGCAGCATAATTTCCACAATTGATTTTGGCATGACCAAGCCAATTGAAGACTTGAAGCCGCTCCTCAAACTTGCAAGCAGACTGCACAAAAACTGTATGGTAAGTATCATTGTACTCATCCATACACTACCAACAGTACAGTGTTCGCAGTTTACCCATGCTGTTAAGATTTATTTTATTTCTGTGTGAAATAACCATGACCCGTTAAGAATTGGTACTGGTAAAAGTTTACCTCTGCGTGGCCACGGCAGATCCATAGCGTGCACTCCAACGGTGTTCCCAAAGTCGAATTGATCGCAAATGTGCGTGCACTAGAGAACGTGTTCTGTCCGGCGCAAAGTGTGTGGGGCACCCTTTTCTTTACTTAAGTGCAAGCAGTTCTATCGGGATTACTCTCGTTACTACTTGCACGAGATCTTCTGACACCGTGCTGTAGCTACTGGCAATACGTAAGGCTCCTTTATGCTGGACGCTGGCAATACTCGTTCAAAATTTATTCGTTTCTAGTGGGTGCGCTCATACTTCTGCCCCGTAAATCAAGATGGAGTTGGTTGTTGCCATCAGCAGACTCCGCCTCGTTTTTCCGGGGTCACCGATTATAGCCATCAACCTGGTGAGCGAGCTGATGGTGCTCAGAGCATTGTCACATACCTAACGCATGTGGTCCCAGTAGGTCAGCTTAGTGTCCAGCGTTACTCACAAATACCTTACGGACTCGATACCCAGAGAGAATTATGTTTCCTAACACTTAAATGTCGTAAAAAATCAGACCTCAATGTCAACTTTACCTACTGCTCGGGTAAAAGCCGATCTAACGATTCCATTCAAAGCAATTCCGTTCTGTTTTTCAATTTCTAGACCAGTGGTTTTAAGCTTAGTCACCGACGAAGGCATGATGTGACACATAATTAATGAAGCGTTTGTATTATGACCACTTGCTAAGTCTTAGACATCATCAAGTGAACAAATACAACCACGGGCATTTAAGAGGATTCGGATCTGCGAATACAAGATTGCTGATTCCGTCTGGCACAGCAAGCAGCTAAAGTGTCAGTCGAAATCAGCCAAACATCGGTTTTGTTTCAGAGGCAATAATTGTCTTACATGTCTTATAAGTTCATAGTTGGAGGAAAAAACAGCACTGGTAGGTATAATTAAAGTAAAGTATTTTTATTTAAAAGTGAAAACACGTTTTAAAGCAGATATTGAGGCTGGCTTACTATGGAAAAAGGTACATATGCGCCTCGCATTCTACTAGTTATGGTATCAGTGTCTGATCCTAATTGAAGAACTGGTAGTTTTTCAACCCAAAATATTCTGATTGGGCAAATATTAAATTATTTAATTTTGGTGAGCCCCCTGATATACTTTAGTTGTAGGCGGAGAGGTATTGCTTTTAAAAATAAAAATGAAAATATCACTGAGCAAATAAGATAATCCTCTTTAGAAGCAAAATATATTATATTTTAATATGCATCACTGCTCAAACCAGGCTTAAAGGTGCAATTTGCTACGTAAAACAATTGATTATCTTTAAACATCTCGCATCACTCATAGACTAATAATCATTTATATGACTTTATCTATTAACCGTCATAACCTCATCTGCGGAAATCCATTACCAAAAAAGCTGAGCCTAATGAGCTGTAAATGTTCTGATATGACAATGAAAATGATGTTCTACGTTCATTTGTCGTAGAGTCATAAAAAAGGCAAACAGCTAGCAGACAGTGAATATTTACCGAAAAATATTCTCGTCAAGCTCATGAACATTTTGCACATACACACTTTCATCCTTTATCTAATAACGATGTAGTCAATGATAAAACACAAAAACCATTTTCATTTTCGCTCTTCTTCATCGCCTTCGAGCAAGAGAAGAGAAAAAATCGGAACTGAAAGAATATCTAAGGAATTCTGCAGTAGTATGATAAAAGATGACTTCCACATCAGCCAATAACCCATTTTTCCCCCGCCACTGCTTCACTAGTATCTTTTATTGATATCATCTTTTAGCTCCTTGGAAGTTCGATTCTCTATCCGCATCATTGAACCACAAAGCTTGAAGATATATCCTCCTAAACGAACGATATTAAATTTGATTTTCATGAATCGACCGCTGCTGATACCATTGACTGACAACGAGAAAAACCAGCCACAAAAAAGGATCAACTACCATCGAAACAAACTGCTCAGTGTTCTGATTACAAAAGAGTTTCACCAAATCTTTTTCATGACCAATAACATTATAAATTTGGTTTTTCGTGTTCGCTATATCCGTTTTTGAAGTATTTCAATAAATAAGAGATGCGAAACAAAAAGTAGAAACCAAACCAATAAACATGTAACTGAGACGACTTTCGAGCGGCAGCAAAAAGGAAAAAACCGCCAGAATTCAAAAACCATAGATATTATCTTACGGGAAGATTGATGATTTCGTCAATGGAATGCTGCGTTTTTGATTTTTTTGTCTAGTCAGCTTACTGCTATCGTTCCTTGGAGACTGCGGATCCAAAACGCCGAAAGGATTTATTCCAATTTACTCGGTTGTTTTGGGCGAAAAGTAAGGACGATGGTCGTATCGGTATGAGAGAAGTCGGAAAAAAGATTCGATCCGAGAAGGAAATTGTTGGGTGTCAGCAGATCTGAAGGAAATTGTCTCGACGGGCGTATCCTTTTGGTTTGTGTTTTCACAATGGAAACGATTGGTCTGGAAAAGATCAATGATGACGTTTGAATTTATTCTAGCACACCTGGCTGGGGTTTCGTGGTCAAGAGTGTCCTTGTTTTGGTAGTGAAAGAGTCAGATTGTCGGAGGGGGCTGGTTGCTTTCTTCTCTAGTCAAGGTTGATTTCTTCAGAATAAACATTTGGTGAAACAAATGATAAAAGTAAAATCTGCTAAGGTTTCAGATAATTTTACAATTAAAAGCAAAAACAGGTACTCGCTCATGATAAAAGTAAACTTGTGTTTCCTACCACCTCTGTCACTACCTGATAAATATAAATTATTTTGATATTCCATCACCTTTCGCACCACCTGTCAAACTTCGTTTTCATAAAAACGATACAATCAAAACCCTTTCTTTGCGGATATTTTTTTTTTTCAACGCGCCAGCAGCATATGAAAATACCCAAGCAAATCTGTCCATCAATCATGGACATGATGATAAGCGCTGGTCAAAGAAAACTACAATACCGGTCAGGATACGGTAAACATATCACATTAAGTGATCTAGCACATAAAATATCCATTTGATGTGGTTCCGAGGATACGAAAAAAGGATTCCTTTATTCTCAGCTCAAAAGAATACCTGAGTCCGGTCGAAAAGAAGAGTAAAAGGGTAAAATACACGATGTCCAGGTGATTTCACTTGCCTTTATATCTTGCTAGGAAATAGCAAAAAACTACAAGACCACCTGACCACCTCTCATCCTTCTGATAGACATTGATTGCTTTGTACCGGATTCTATTGTTAATATCTATTGATAAAAGGATTCCAATGTAGTCTTTTGATGTGTTTTATCCTTTTTTAGCTGGCATCAAGTGAGTCATCTAGACTTTCTTGGTAATAAAAATCGGGAAACCAGTACACTTGGAGGAAACAAGATGCGAAAATGGTAGATAACCCTGTTGTTATTATCATATCGTCAATGCAGCTGGTTTTCGGAATAGAAAGGGAGCAAAAGGTGCATGGTGTACTTTTTCCTTTTGTTGCAGACTTTTATTTCTTTTGTGTACTTTCATAGGAATCGAGGTGTGTCATATGCGATTTTGAAACTAAATTTGAATGTCATCGATTACCTTTGTTGTGTCCATTGGCTTGGGAGTAAATTCGTGTTTAAATAGCTCGTTGATATTCTCTTATTTTTTGTTTGGTGTTCCATAAGAGTATTTTGTAAAAGAAGATTTTCGGTGAAGGCACTGATTGAAAAAGTTTAAGGTGCTTGAATTATGCATCCAGCAGGTAAAGAGGTCATTTAATATGACTTTTGATTGCCCGACAGCTGCGGGCATATAAGCGTAAATTTTGGTGAATCATTATTGTTGTGTTTAGAGTACTGTGAAGGAGTCAAGAATTGTGAATTGCTTGTAAATCTGCGCCCCATATTAAAATGAAAAAGTTTCTAATTTGAAAACTTTGAGAGCACATTGCAAAATAGAGAAGCTTTCTTCAAGAAAGATATGTATGTTGAAAATTTGATATAGCATGAAGGGACCACATAAAATACATATTATCATCAAAACCGTATCTATAGAAAACCACCTTATCAAAATGCAAGCATAAAATCTTTAATCACCGGTTTAACAGTTTTCTAGAGTTATTACTGCATTAAAAAATAAATAATTCTGTTTTCGAACAACAATATGTATATGAAAATCAGCTTAAGTAATAATGAAGCTGAAATACCGCAAACAAGTATTGGATAAGCTTATAGTTTTTGGTGCCTAGTCTTTGCTACATAACTTCCTCTATTTTGACAAGATTTCAAAAAGTGTCAAAAAAATAAATTGTCTAGCATGATGTGTTTTTTCCCTGAAATACAATTCATAAGCTTGTAAATATCAGCATTGTTTTATTTAAGGGCTATCCCAGTAAAATGTAACCCTCTTATCTTTGTGATTATTTCCGTTTGTATATCTGCTCCATATCTTTAAGCCATATGGTAATTTTCTATATAAAAGACAAGAGCTATATTAGTATTCATTCACCTAGGAGTCTTTAAGTGGCAACTTAGAGTCAAAACAAGAAAAAGTACGAGAGCAAATCATTTTCAAATACATTCACGGAAAATCCCAAAATAAAGTCTTCAAAGGTTGCTTAGTACCCTAAGACGTCACTTTCAACGGTCAGACGAGTAAAAGCGAAGTATAAGAAGAAGCTACCCAACGGAAAAGGTAATGCTTCGGCATATATTCGGTAACTATTTCGCGTAATGCGAGGAAGCATTACCGATCCATTGCATGTTTATTTCTTTTTAACATTGCATCTAGGGTGAATACGAATTGAATCTTTGGCCGGCGGCCGATCGTACCTCTGCATGACCCGAGATGTAAGGTTATTTCATGCTGAGTGATTGTGACGCTCATTAAAAATTCCGATAGCGCATTCTCTATGCCACTAGAAGGAACTGGTACTCTTGTTTTTCATACATTTTACTTAACGGTAATGATTTGAAATGCTCTAAAATTTTCATCTTTCCGCTTCTTATAGCACACTACCCATAACCGATATATGCTCGGAAGTTCTTGTCCCCTTATTTCTGCGAGTGATGTTCATTGGCCAGTCATGGACTTTTGGACAACCCCTTGCAAGCAGATTACATTTTCATTACCAAGAATGTTTGCTTCATATATTCTATCCGGATTGCATTACAGCGATTCTCATTGGGTAGCAATCACAATAAAAAGTAGATCAGGTAGAAAATCTGAAAGTATAGACAAGGACATATAGAAGAAAATTGTCAGGAAGGTCGAAACCAAACCCAACGAGGTACATATAGCAGTAGTTTATTCATTTGTTTATTTATTTAATGTCTAAATCAACGGATTAAATCCAATTACGAAATAGACAATGGCAAATATACAGAAAAATATGTATATAAAACAAACAAAAATATCATAATTCATTCAATTCATTAAATAAGCAATTAGCCAAGATGAAAATGCATTTAACAAAATAAATAATTATTTTATCTTTGAAAATGATTTTGAATAGCAACAAGATTGGTGGCAGGGAAACAAGTGTGAGTTCATAAGTGCTGGTACAGCAAAATCAACGGTCGATCGAATAAAGAAATGTTACAATTTGAAAACATATAAGGTACAGAAAGCTCCAGATCGATCTGACAAAAAGGAAAAAGTAGCGAAAACGAGGGCTCGAAAAGTATACGATCAATATTTGACGCAATTTGAATGTGTTAGTTTAGGTTATGAGACTTATGTTAACTCTGATCTCAGGCAGATTCTTTACTAGAATTTTACATTTTTAGGAAGCGAAGAGTCCAGTGAAAGAAGTATTCAAGTCGAAGAAAACCAGCAAATTTCCTAAACAGCACAAGTAATTTGTAGATGTGGTCTAAGGAGCGAAGTTTTTCTAGCAGAAGGCATAGTCAATGTCCAGACTTACAGCGAAGAATGTTCGCAGCAGTGATTGTTGAATTTCATTAATAAGCATGAAGGGTCCATATTGTTTAAGCCAGACCTAAGTATGAGTAACCTAGTGGGTAGAGCACTGGCTTCTTGCGTGTGAGGTCTCTGGGTCGAATTCAGGTTCAGACGAGGGTCCGCGCACCAAGCTTCGAGTTCACCTAGCACTGATTAGGTACCTGATTTAACCCTTAAAGTGGATACTTCTTAGGAATCACGTAAGGTGCACACTTGGGTGTCTGACGCCCTGACGTGTTCTATGCTGATGTGCTCTACCGGTATGGAATATTTTATTACAAAAAAATTATGGGATGTACTTTAAAATATTTCTTTCAAAGTTATGTAAACTTTGTATGAATTTATTAATTTTTAATTTGTTTAAACGTTTGTTGAAAGAAAAAAAGTTGAAAAAATGGCTTTTATTAGCTTTATATTGTTGGGTGTCAAGCACCCACAATGCACTTTAAGGGTTAAATCCCGGGTAAAGTCGTGGAAAAAAAATTATGACGAAGCTATCTACCTCTAGAGAGTTGTGGGATTATTTCACTGCAGTATCAAGTCATTATGCTAAGAAAACACTGGAGATGTATGAAAGCAGCCTCGTCATTTTTGTCCTCAAGGAAGCCAACTCACCAAATTGTCTAGACCAATAGTACAATAATACGCTCAAATGAAACGTGTGTTGAAAAAAAGCAATAAGAAAGCTAAAAATGTATCTGATTTAAAAAAAATTATCTGAATTAAAAAATTAAATAGAAATACGAAATCATTAATTAGGCCCCCGTGAAAAATTTAATGTCGAGCCTCAATCGAAAAATTCAAATTTTTTTTTTTTTTACTGGGACAGTCCTTATATTGTTTATGTTCGATATTTCCGACTTTTATTTGAATCACACTCCCCGCACTTGAATGTGTTATAAACTTAATCTTCAATATTATACACACTTTATTATACACTATACTCTATATTATACACTAAGCTGAATCCTCAGTTCTAATCCAAGGTTTATGCCTTAACAGGGGGAGTAATGCTATGAGTCTACCATGAATATTAATTAATATGAAAATAAATGCACTTTAAATATAATACAATTTGCCAAACTTCGCCCTTTATCCTTTAAGTTTCCTTTGAAGACTGACTTACTCAATTCGTCGAGAAACTATATTTAGGTGCCTGTGGAATGTTTCGAATAGTCCAGACAATAATCGAACACACGTAGTTTCTCGCTTGCTAGGATGTTGTAGTCGATTTCCGCTTCTTAATTTGGCTTTTACATAAATACGTATTGTGACTTCAGCTCGTGTAAGCATGCAACAATATTTTTGTTACATGCTGGAACTCGGTAACCCCTGTTTTCTTTACTTCAACTGTAACAACGTATTCACACTAATCTACCATCCTCAAAATTCTGACTCAACTAACACGTAACATTGACCCTTTTATTTGAAGTCTTCGAAACTAATCAATGGAAACAGCTCTCTGAACTTGTTCAACTCCTATATATCGACTAAAAAGTGACAGCGTCTACTCAAATGTTTGCTCTCCACACTTACTAAACTAGCTAGATTTCACTAAAAGCTAAAGGATTATGTTATTCTAATGACGAGAGGACCTGACTTCTCTTCGTCATTGGACGGGTTGAAATCGAAAAGATATCGTCTTCATTCTCGTTTCATGTCAAGTAACGACCATCAACTACGACAAATAGAACATCAAGTATAAAAACCCTCGAGAGGTATACTATCCGGTGAAAACACTTTCAAGTCAATTAATTAGGGATATAAACGTAGCAGCCGGCACGAATCGACACTAGTAGTCCGGATTAAGTTTATGTAGATGAAAGGCTATATTACAGAGTAAACAATCAAACGTTAATCAAATAGGAGCTATGGATCAATGATAGGGTTTTGTGTTATCAGTTACAGGGTTTAATGTAGTAAAGATAGGTATTAGGTGAACTATAATGTTATTTTGTGATGGGAAAAATCCAAGTTCATGAGAATATTGTGAAGAGTGATTTGTCTCAAAGGAATGATATGTTTTCAAACATAGCTACTCAATACGGCAGAGACCAAGTGCTTTCAAATTTTCAACACCTAACGATTAATTTTGGGCACATTAATATTTTCTTTGGCAATTGCATACCGGGAATTTTCCTTATTAGCCCCATAATATCAACTCATATTTTTAAATGTTGTATTCTTTATCCCGCCAAATTATCAAATTTATCTGTTTTATAATCTCAGAGATTTACACGAGATTTTCGTGTCGATGGATACCGAATTCAAAACAAACATAAGATTTCAATGAGCATCTATAATCGCTGTAACGACAACTAGTAACAGATGCGCTTCTGTATGTATTACTTCAGAATTTTTGACACAAATTAGCCAACAAAAGTACAGTAGAATTGGCCACCTAACAATATGAACCTTTTCAACTATCAAAAATATTCTTCGTCCTTAAATCGGCATAGTCAAACAGAAACTACCGAAAATATCAACTTGCAAAAGACCTTTCGACAAACCAGTACCGGACAAATTGTCGATGAATACACCGGAAGGAATAGCAATAAAATAGTTTTGTATAATAGGCATGGGGAAATAAATACAGAAAAGACTGAACGGCCCACTACACGGACAGGATTCAGGAAACTCAACCACGTCCAAAGAAATTCGGAAAAATATATTATTCGCCAAGAAGTTTCCTGGCAGCTCAGGTAAATAGTCAAGTCTGGTCGATTGCGTTACCTGTACTACAACTTTTATGTGATTAATTGCTTCCGCAAAATCCTTTGACCTATTCCTTATACCATTTTAGGCTGCCACGGAGGCAGAACAATTGTTTGATTTTCAGTATTCAACCAACGAGCAAAAGACGAGCGACGAATTTTCCGTCGACTGTAATGGCAACGGAAAATCGTAGCAGCAGTGGCAAATGCATAGTGTGTACATAAAAAGGACTCCAGCAGACGGGTTTGAAAGAAGCAAGCAAGTCTCGTCCATTGAGCTCATATCGATCAATCGTCTTTTTTTATGGCGCGACAGTTTGGAGCATAAAAGGCAAATAAATAAAATGCCATCTGCATTTTCACACACACCAAACAGGATGAATAGGTGAAAAACCTGGGCCGAGGGAATCAACGGTCCTTGCGTAAATAAATCGAACAAAATTCTAAAGGAAGTAATGGTGACGAGCACTATTGCATGGCGTGTGGATTGTGTAGAAGACGACGACAACAACAGCAGAAGCCATGTCATTTGAACTCATTCTAAGGCCAATTTTCGGTGACAAATTACCACCTTACGTTACGGTAGTCCATCTCTCTTTACTAAATGACTGACAATAATTTTCAGCAATTAATCATCGCCTGCCTTTTCATTGAACGTTAAAAATGAGTTTGATTTGAACGACAGTGTTTCCGTATTGACTGCGTTATGATGATGACGATGGGTCTCTGGCTGATGGTTATTACAAAAGATTACGAAGGAAATACGTTCGAATTGATATGAATGGAGCCTTTGAATGCTGTAATGGGATGTGAATTTGAAAGTTATTTTCCATCGCTCATTATTTGATGTGATTCTGAAATGAAACTGCGAAATTTTCAAGCCATAAGAATTAAAATGATTAGTTAAAAAATTATATTTTCTTTGATATACATCTCTTATACTCACGCTCAATTACATATTGGTTCAAGGGACCTTATCTAATAACGAATTAAAACAGCATTCAAGCTAAACCAGCTTTCAACTACAATATTTATTATGCAGAATTTGCGATTACACATAAATTGAGTACTAAAAAACCCCTAGCGCATCAGAACCGCTAGAAACACTAATCCTCGAAGAACAGTAGATAATTTGTGCAGATTTTGAGTGTGTATTCTACCAATAGCTACTTAAGGCCACTACCACTAGCTGCTTCCCCTACTTAAGACCAATACACCCTTAGTAATAATAGACCCTAAGCCAATTTATGTTCAATAACTTCATCGAAAGTAACAGCGATAGAAAGGTGTTTGGCGTTGCCATCCAAAAACGTGCAGACCTTAGAAAATTTGAACATTGTTAGCTTCTTTTCATTGCAAATGTTCGCGATGTGAATACTAAATGTTAGCATTTATTGGTACGAATATAAAAAAAAACACCTCGTGCTGGCAGCTCGTTGCTAGCACCATTTGCCTCACATTGAAGTCAACCTGCTATGCGACCTGCTATGACCCTGCTATGACTGCATTGGAAGTTATTAGGATACGAAAAAATTTAGGGTTACCAACTGCAAAAGTTTTAAAATTTCCTGAATCGTAATATTTGTTGTTTATTTTTACTATGAGATCACTATGATTCGAAAATTGTATGACAAAATCGCTTAATATAGCTGGCAAGTCTATGATTGTCTTTCAAGTAAGATTTCTGCTGAGTGTTGCTTGCAATAAGTTTGATTTGTCATATGAATTTCGTTATGTTTCCATGACTGCACTGGAGTCTTTAGGGCGAAGAACTTTATTTTCCTGAGCGAATTTTCAAAATTTTAGACACCAAAATTTCCATAACTGGCAGCTCCAACCGAACCTGGTTTAAAGCAAGGTTCAGCTATTGTGTGAATTTAGTAAAAATCTGGTGACTGAATCAGAATTTATATGGCGAAAAGTAACTATTTTTCTTAGTGATTTTTCAAGATGCCACCATTGGCACAGAATTGCCCACATTTAAAAATCGCTTCTATCCGATCGGGACCTACTAAATTTCAACTGTATCTGATTATCGGGTCGTGAATTCCCGTGAACAAATGTTTTTGATGGCAAAAATATAGGTAAATTCGAGAAAGGCTACCGTTCTTGTCCGACATGGAATCTCCAAAGTTTTCCTTTGACTGTGTAGACAAAACATAGGATTTGAATATGAGTCGATTTTTTTCTTAAAAGCGAAAATATTTCAGGAGAGTCGATGGTTTGAAGGTTTTCACTTTTAGCGCGCTGCCATAGGTACAGAGTTGCCGGAACGTTAACACAAAACTACACAAGTATACAACTTAGTAATATTAGTATGTTCTGCAAGTTTTGTAATGATTCAATAGCACTGTAAAAAGCTATCGCATTTCGAAAAATTTCAAATGATTCCAATCTTCTTTTAGGAACCTAGCGCAAAACCATATCAAATCTTTTTGAAGAACACGTTCGAAATTTATTTCGTGGACTTAGTTTTTTTGAAAACAATTTTTTTATAGAATAATAGGCATATCTAAAGTATCATTAAAATGGCCACCGGCGGCAAAGGGTTAAAGATAATTAACATTTGGTGAGGCGTGGACCTGTTCCGCATGTGCTAAAATGTATCCTGAAAAATCGGGTGGCGTTAATCGGGTGGTGCGTTCCCGAGAAATAATCACAGATTTTTTTTGGTGCTATATGTATATATATATATATATATACATATATATATATATATATATATATATATATATATATATATATATATATATAAATATCACCGTGAGAGGTCTTAGAAGTTAGTTAACACACTGATACAGTCGAATACAAATTAAATGTACCCGGGCGCGGATATTTTTAAAAAGCGATAGAGTGCGAAATTTTAACGCAAAATTATAATAATGCGATTAAAAATAGTGCGATCAGTCCAGTGTGCGCGATTTAGTGTTTACAATTATTAATGTTAACAAAAGTATAATCAGTGGTGTTAAAGAATACTGTTTTATTTCACAAATGTGGAGAATATCGAATCCACGAAAGGTGTTTTAAGGATAAAACATAGCAAATGGTATCAGAATAAGGGATATTTTCGCGTTTGTGATTTAAAAAGTGACTCTTAGTGAAGCTGTGGACTTTGAATTTGTATGAAAAGTGGAAATACTGAATAAAAAGTTAAACAATTTTGGACAGTGATCATTGTAAGTTAAAAGTTGTGTAAAGTAAAACCATAAGAAGCTGTGTAGTTAAGAAACTAGTGAACGATTTGACATTAGCAAAGTTGAAAGTGGAGTGCCGGAAACGAGATTTTTTGACGACTGGAAACAAGACGGCATTACTGTCATGGCTCAGGGAGGCTTTGAGCTCAGAAGCCAACGATCCGCAAACTTTTGAATTCGCGGACGAGGAAACCAGCCAAAACTGTGTTCAGTAAGAACAAGGCAGCGAGGAAAAAAATCCGGTGATTGATTTGCTGCTGAAGATGTCCCCAGACATTGGTCAAAAGTTCGAGCAGCAAACCATGAACCTAGATCAATAATTTGATCAGAAACTCGTCAAACAAGCCATAGACATCTAGAAGTAACTGGAGTAAAAACTTGACTAGCAAGCTCAAAATTTTGACCAACAAGCCATATACGTTAAGGAGCAACTGGAGCAGAAGCTCGACCAGCAACCCCTTGACATTGGAACAGCAGGCCAAGAAAAGCGAGCAGCAGCTGATGGAGGTAAAGCAACAGTTCCAACAGCATTAAGACAGTCAAGTGACGGAAGTGAAACAACAGTTCGACAAAAAGTTGGTTGGCATTGAAAAAGGAATTGACAAGATGAAATTGGATTTGCAACGCGTGAAAGCCACAAAAATTTTGCCAGCTGAATCAAGTGCTATCAAGGCGCTCAAAGCACCAACTTTTGATGGGCAAACTTCTTGGACCATCTACAAAAAACAGTCCGAAGCTGTTGCAAAATTTAACCGCTGGAATGATCAAGAACGTGCGACTACACTAATGGTTTCATTGAGAGGATTCGTGGCGAAACTACTGCAAACCATTCCGGTGAACAATTACGCGAGTTATTGCTTTGGATATGCGATACAGCGAGGACCACTTAGAAGAATCTCATCGTTTGCAGCTTAGGACACGCGCACAGAAGCAAGGAGAGACCTTGCACCAGCTGGCTCAGGTCATCGAGCGTTTGACATTTCTGTCATATCCTGCTCCAGATCCAGAAAATCGGGACGAGACAGCAAAGGATGCTTTCATCCAGGCAGTGTGTGATGAAGAGCTCCAACAAGCACTTTGATAAGCAGACAAACGAACGCTGAGGGATGATTTGGCCTACGCTCTTACCTACGAATCGGTAAAGCGGGCATAACGCAGTTACGTTAGAGTCCGTGAAGTATACGGAGAGTGTGTATGCCAAAGAGCCGAGCTCAGCCGAGGATCAATGACAAACGGAGCTCCACAATTTTGGAACTGTAGCGAAAAAGGACACTTGAGGCGTGACTGCCGAATGAAATTGAAGACAAGGTATTGCGAAGGGTGCTCCAAGAGAATTCGATAAAGGAACGAGGCTGGTTTAGCGAACTTAGCCGTCTCTTCTTAGGAAGGGGTGGGAAACCAGTAAGAGCAAACCTCATGGGTCAGAGTTTGGCTCGTGGAATTTTTGACACCAGAACCTTCATCACAATTTCTAGGCTCTACGACACGAAAACGACTTAAATCTGCGAGGAAAAATCGAAAGCAAATCTTGCAATATCGCCATTGATACAGGTGCAATGAAGTCGATTTTGCGGATGGACTTGGTGGAAGCATGGAGACTTGGTAACGTTGGGTGATATGTACTTCGTACAGCAACAGGCAAATTTGCACCAGTTCACGGAAATATAACTCATCAAATACAGTTCAGTAATTTGGTGTTCCAACATCGGTTCTTGATGGTAGATGTAACCGACGAATGTATACTTGGGATGGACTTCTCAGGCCCCCATGGTTTCAACCTGGATTTAGAAGAGAGGGTGCTCAAGTAGAAAAACGTAGAAACACCATTGGTAGGTAACAGGAAGGGAAACGACCGACTGAGAATCGTCCTCTGCAAAAACAGCAAAGTGCCAAAGTCGTCGGAAAACATCTTCTGGGCCACATTGGATGAAGATCCTGGGGGCCACCAATTCCTCATCGTGGAGCCAACCCGAAACCCAGCAGTCAGCAGACTTGTGGTAGCAAAAAGCCTAATCACAATTACGGAGGGGAATGATGTTTCTATGAGGGTGCCGAATTCAGCAGAACAAGAGAAAAAGCTTTAGAAAGGAGAAGTAATCGCCGACTGCCAACCAGTTTCTTCAATCACTTCTTTTGATATGGTAGAAATACAATCTGAGCACAAAAAGATACCCAATACCAAGATAGATGAGCTGACAAAGAACGTGCCACGAATCTCCAAACTAAATGACGAACAGTACCAACTAGGAATCCAGCTAATTGAACGTTATGATGATATCCTCTCGACTCGAGATGACGATTACTGGAGAACTAGGCTGACTACTCATCGAATCGATACACGAAATGCAGGCTCCTCGCCGCTTACCATTGGCCAAATAAGCTGAGGTCACCGACATGATACAGGATATGCAAGATCAAGGTATCATAGAGCCTTCGAATAGCCCTTGGACGTTGCCAGTAGTCTTAGCCAAAAAGAAAGATGGCAGAACACGGTTCTGTGTTGATTATCGGCGATTGAATGATGTTACAAAAAAGGATAGCTACCGCTTCCCAAGAATGGATGACATTATGGATACTCTAGCCAATGCGAATTGGTTTTTAACGTTAGCTTTGAAGAGCGGATTCTGGCAAGTCAAAATCTAGAGAAGTGACAGTGAAAAGACAGCCTTTTCTGTGGGAACTAGGCTCTGGCAATTTGCTGTAATGTGGTTCAGACTGTGTACTGCTCCTGTGACCTTTGAATGACTCATGGATCATGTTTTGCTTGGATTTAGTTGGAAGACATATTTGGTGTGCCTGGAGGACATCATTTTCATCAGCAGAATATTCAAAGAACACCTGAAAAACCTAGATCGGTTTCGAAAAATGGCGAGCAGCTAACTTGAAGCTAAGTCCTTAAAAGTGCAACCTTTTCTGCAGTGAAGTCAAATACCATGGTCATGTGCTTTATACTGGAGGAATGAAAACCAACCTTGCAAAAATTGAAACCGTTAAAAATTGGTCAGTACTTAAGGATAAGCATCAGCTTAGGAGCTTTGACGAATTGGCAACATACTATCGCCGGTTCGTGAAGAGTTTCGCTACCATCGCCAAAAGTTTGCACAAGCTAACGGTGAAAAATCAACCGTTTAACTGCAGCCACCAGTGGCAATCAGCATTTGAGAAGCTTAAACAGGAGCTATGTGAAGCACCGATGCTGGCATATCCTGAACCGCAGAGAACTTTCATCGTGGATACTGTGTGTTATCACAGCAAATTGATGTTCAGGAACGGGTGATAGATTACTTTAGCCGGGTGATATCCAAACCAGAGTGAAACTACTGTGTCACCCAAAGAGAGCTGTTGGCAATAGTTAAGGCCACCAAACATTTCCATAAATACCTTTACGGTCAAAGCTTCGTATTGAGGACCGATCACGCCGCTAGGTGCGGTGTTAACACAGCAAATTGATGTTCAGGAACGGGCTAGAACCATTCCACTTCACCCACAGTCTGATGGAATGGTCCAAAGATTCAACAAAACCTTCATTGAGCACTTGATCGCAATGGTAGAAGATCATTAGCGTGATTCGGATCGTCATATCCCTTTCTTTCTTATGGCTTACTAAACAGCGACTCATACTAAAGCTGGGAAATCTTCCTCACGTATCGTATTTAGACGAAATATTAGATTTCCGGCTAATGTTAAATTCGAAACACCACCAGAAGTTCCGACGACAACAACAAAGCACGTTTCGGAGCTGCGCCAAAGCCAAGACTCCATTCACAAGGCAGTTAGGAGCCACAAAAACCTAAATACGGACCGAATGAAAAGGCAGTAACACATGAAGGCAAACTCAAATGGATTCCAAATAATTGAGTTAGTCTGACTCCACAAGCCCCGCCAGCGGAAAGGCCTGAGTCCTAAGCTGCAACCAAAATGGGAAGGACCATATCGCATTATTAAACGGCTCAACGATGTTGTCTACCAGATACAGCAACATCAAAAACACCGGTCGAAAATGAACGTTGTGTACCTAGACCGACTTGCCTTTTACCATGAAAACAACACAATGGCTGACGACGAATCTGTTTGAGACGAATAGGTCTTAGGAGGAGGTAGTGTTGCATGCACGCCAAACAAAGCTTAAATCGTTGTATCAGCGCCAGAAATAGCCACAAACGTCCAGAAAAATCTGTCTAATACATGTATTCGAAGAACGAAAACAATTTATTGGTAAAACGAAAAAAACACTATAGCCCTCTAAAAACCGGATCAAAAATCTTCGAGAACCCAAGATACAGTCCCATCCCATATGGTAGCAGATGTTCACAATAGCCTTCTCGAAGCCAGATCAAGAGCCGTCGACACAAATCCAGAATAGCCTAGACACATGCAAAAAAAATTCACCACACCAGCTATTGGAGTATAAATATCACCGTGAGAGGCCTTAGCAGTTAGTTAGTACACTGATACAGTGGAATACAAATTAAGTATATCCGGGCGCGGATATTTTTAAAAAGCGGAAGTTTGTGAAATTTTAACGCGATATTGTAATTTTTAATGTTAATAATTTATATAAATTATTAGTGATAATAAAAGTATAATCAGTGGTTTAAAAGAATACTGTTTTATTTCACGAATGTGGAGAATATCGAATCCGCGAAAGGTGTTTTAAGGCTAAAACACACACACATATATATATATATATATATATATATATATATATATATATATATATATATATATATATATATATATATATATATATATATATATATATATATATATATATATATATATATATATATATATATATATATATGTATATATATAAATATATATATATATATATATATATATATATATATATATATATATATATATATATATATATATATATATATATATATATATATTTTTATACATATATATATATATATATATATATAGATATATATATATACATAAATATATATATATGTAAAAAAAAATATATATATATATATATATATATATATATATATATATCAATTTCTGGCCGAATAGATTTTAATTCGAAGGCTCTTCGAACACTAGTAAAAATTGTAACGCAAAAAAGCTTTCGCTTAAGCTACCAACGCGAAAAAAAGTTGATGATATCGCTCATTTATAAAATGCTTTTAAAATACTGCATCAACTTAAAATCTAAAATTTTTAACTTCTTTTCATTTTTAAGTTTTAATTTCTGTTAGTTTTAAATTTTCATTAACAATCAAAATTTTTTTTAAATTTGATTTGTATTTATTTTCATATTTTTAATTTCAATTAATTTTTGTATGCTTTCCATTAATATTAGCGTAAATAAAAATTAATGATTTCGAACTGCAAGTGGTCACATTAGTCAAGTGCACTGTGAGCTGGTGTTTGATGAGAATCAGTGCATACTTTCGAAACCACTTTGTCACATAAAAACTTTGAACGTAAATAAAATTTTTTCAAATTTAATCATCCCGCAAAAACAATTCCAATATTTATGTTATTTAATTTTCCTCATCGCTTGGCAAATTACGCGGTCGACCACTGTGTTTTTTCTTTAGAGCAGTTTTTCAACAAATAATTGCTTGACAAAAAGTTCAAATAAACAATTAGATTGATTTGAAGTTTTCGTTAAAGAACATTTTTCACCTGATTCACCATGCTCTGGTCTAGAAATAATTCATAAAGAACAAAATGCGAAAAATTGTAAATGCAAGCAACCAATTAATGTTCAACAGCCAAAAGTTAGTCGGACTCGTTTTACTTTTAGGTCAGTCTACTTTGCGAATGTCCCATTGATCCAATGACTGCATTAGACGCTATATATTTGAATAATTCTAAATTTCTTTAGTAATTTTGTCCAAAAATTATATAAATTTGAGAATTTAAGCCCTCGTTTCTTATTTTTTATAGATATTATTAATCATTTGACGGTAGCATCTCTTTGTACAAAAACTGACGAAAAGCATCCATGCTGGGGATAATTTCCTAATTTTGCATTCAAGGAAGAATCAGATCTGGCATTTATAAGGATTAACCTGTACTGCGAATTACGTTTCGATCTAGTGTTTGCAAGGGAATTTATGGGTGATACAACTTTTATTTTGTTGAGAGGTATTTCAAGATGGCACTGCAGCCACCGCGCTTGGAAGCATGTTAATGTAACTTCTCAAAATCAATACTTCCTGTGACTTTCTGATTGATCTAAATTTCTGGTAATGATTTCCACCAAACACATATTTCGGGTAATTTTTTGAAAGGTTACCATTTTTGTCCGACAAGCATTATCAAAATGTTTAAACTGGAAGGGTCGAGGAAAGCACAAAATCATAAATCGTTTGTTTTCTTTTTCACAGAGCGAAAAATTTTCAGGTAGCTCGATGATTTGAAGGACTTTTATTCACTCTGTTAAATGATGTCACAAATCAAATTTTGAAAAAATTGCAAACTTAAGGTTAAAAATTTTCAAAACTTTTGATAAGTAGAGACCGTCACAATCATCAGGCTGCGGAAACTACAATGGGCTTATCACGTGCAAAGAATGGAAGATGATCGAGCACCTAAAAAATTTCGAAGCAAAAGCCGCGGGTCGGAAAAGCCACGAAACGCTGCTCCAATTCTGTCGATAAAGACTGCGGAGCACTACTCGAATTTTGTACTCTGTGGACTTGATCGCTAAACCGAGACAATAATTTCGCTGTCACAGTAAGCTGGAAATATTTTAGAAATATTTCAGAACCATTCGCGGTACTAAATAGATACTTGTCGTACCAAAATAAAAAAGATGATTTAATTGATGAATACTGCCATATATTACATTTCAGTGATCTATTTATTGGATTAAAATGCTGTGTTATTAAGGATCGTTTCACACATATGAGGTTCCAATCGGTTCGTTTCGTTTTCGGTTCGTTTTCGGTTCGTTTTCGGTTCGTTTTCGGTTCGTTTTCGGTTCGTTTTAGGTTGCTGCCGACAAGTGTGAAACGATAATTCGGTTTCTATTCGGTGCCTAATAGAAACCGTATAGAACCAAATACTCCCTGAGCACGAATAGGTTTCATCAGGTTTCTATTAGGTGTGAACTCGTGTCCAAGGAACAGAAAGCAATCAAGGCGTTTACACATGCACGGTTTAGTTTCGGTTTTAACTGATTGGATCATTTGATTTTTTTTTAAATTTATAAATTATCAGTTTGGATCTCTTAATTTGAAATATTTAGACGTTTTATGTAGTTAGTTTAGTCAGTTTTAGTAAGTTTTATTATTACCTCCATTTTTTTTTAAATTATCAGTTGCAGTTTTTCTGATAAAATGAGCGATTTATAAGATGTTGATGTATATCGGCTGATTTGTGCTGTACAATCTTAAATAGCGCTGTGGGACAAGACTTGTGCAAAATATGAAGATAAATCTAAGACGCAAGAGGCATGGAAAAACGAATGTGTGGATATTTTACGCAAAGTTGAGGAAGAAAACACAAAACCTAATATGAATCGTGTGAGAACCGTGTATGTATGAAGGGGTTTCGTCCGGTTCGGCTTGTTTTCGGTTACAACTGAAAAATAACCGAACCGAATGGAACCTCGTACGTGTGAAACAAGCCTAACTCGTGCCGGCATCGTTCAATTTGTGAATTGCTTACTTTGCTAAACTTGTAAATCGATGTCGGCACGTTTGAATTTTACATGATTGAGCTACATTCAATTTGGATACAATGCAATGATGTTAAATATAATTCAATATCTTAATAATTTAATGGTATAGTATAAAGAATTTTATATTATTCTCTTGCATTGCTCTCCAACACTATACTATTGTATATACCACGTATCCGTAACTCGTGCAGTCTCAGTCCATCTCAGAGACACCAAATCCAGGAAGCTCATCCAAGGCTAACAAGGAACACAGGTGAAATCAGGGCTGCTGCTTAAGAAGCTGCATATCTAATCAAAATCAACTGGCAAAACGCGTCAATGTGATCATCTATGCAACTGCATGCCATTTTAGGCGTATGTAGGTATCACCGCCATATCTAGCTTTAATTACTATTCTGGCTGGGCCCCACACAAATTACCTTTTCACAAAAAACGACAATACAACAATACGTCATGCCCTTTGATGTCAAGGAATATCTTAAGCGCCCGACACACGATCAGTCGACCAGCAGGTCTTGGTCTGTATTGTTAGAGTGATCAGCCTCACAGGCTTGAAGATCGTGGACTGCAGTTGGAGTCGACTAAGACGGTGCGACACTTGCCTGATGGAAGAGAATTGCAGGGTGTGAAGGAATTACCATCAGCTGGCACCTAACAAAACCAAAACCAAAATAAGTTCACTTTGTCATATGAAAAACAAAGAAAAGCATACTCTCAAATGACAAGTGAGAGTGTATGTATATATCTGTATT